>CAEGAE010005648.1:0-44007 GCA_903067095.1 Girardinus metallicus | reverse complement strand
TGAAGAAGACTGGACTCCAAGCTGCTCCAGCTGATCACTGCTATGCTGGACCTGAAGATGTGGCCTGTGATGTCTGTACTGGTAGGAAGATAAAAGCTGTCAAGTCCCGTTTAACTTGTTTGGCTTCTTCTTGTGAGAATCACCTTCAACCTCAATATGAATCTTCTACTTTTAAAAAACTTGTTGAAGCGTCTGGTAAACTTCAGGAGAACATCTGCTCTCGTCATGATGAGGTGATGAAGATCTTCTGTCTTACTGATCAGCAGTGTATCTGTTATCTCTGCACTATGGAGGAACATAAAGGCCATGAAACAGTCCCAGCTGCAGCAGAAAGGACTGAGAAGCAGAAGGAGCTCCAGGAGAGTCGACAACAAATCCAGCAGAGAATCCAGGACCAAGAGAAAGATGTGAAGCTGCTTCAACAGGAGGTGGAGGCCATCAATGTCTCTGCTGATAAAGCAGTGGAGGACAGTGAGAAGATCTTCACTGAGCTGATCCGTCTCCTCCAGGAAAGAAGCTCTGAGGTGAAGCAGCAGATCAGATCCCAGCAGGAAACTGAAGTGAGTCGAGTCAAAGATGTTCAGGAGAAGCTGGAGCAGGAGATCACTGAGCTGAAGAGGAAAGACGCTGAGCTGGAGCAGCTCTCACACACAGAGGATCACACCCAGTTTCTCCTCAACTACCCCTCACTGCCAGCACTCAGTGAGTCCACACACTCATCCAGCATCAACATCCGTCCTCTGAGACACTTTGAGGACGTGACAGCAGCTGTGTCAGAGCTCAGAGACAAACTACAGGACATCCTGAGAGACACATGGACAATCATCTCACCAAGAGTCACTGAGGCTCAGGGTTCACTGACTGAACCAGAACCAAAGACCAGAGCTGGATTCCTAAAATATTCACGAGAAATCACTCTGGATCCAAACACAGCAAACAGATATTTGTTATTGTCTGAGGGGAATAGAAAAGTAACAAGGGTAAAAGAACAACAGTTTTATCCTGATCATCCAGACAGATTCGCTGGTTGTTGTCAAGTCCTGAGCAGAGAGAGTCTGACTGGACGTTGTTACTGGGAGGTGGAGTGGAGAGGAGGAGGAGTTGAAGTCGTAGTTTCAAATAAAAACATCGGCAGAGCAGGGAGATCAAATGAATGTGAGTTTGGATTCAATGACAAATCTTGGTCATTAAATTGCACCACAGACAGTTACACTTTTTATCATAACCTTGTTAAAACTCCAGTACCAGGTCCAGTTTCCTCCAGACTGGGAGTGTACCTGGACCACAGAGCAGGTATTCTGTGTTTCTACAGCGTCTCTGAAACCATGACTCTGATCCACAGAGTCCAGACCAGTTTTACTCAGCCTCTGTATGCTGGAGTTGGTCTCTTCTCCTTATTTTCATATTATGGTGGAGCGACTGCTGAGTTTAACTTGAAATAGTTTCTTTAGTCTCCATCATTGTTGTCGTTTCTTCCATGCTCAGAGATCTTTACAGAGCTGCTTGGTCAGCTTATTTGTTTATGTTGGCGTTTGAGTGACTCTAGTCTCATAGTTACTTTTGATGGTGCAAACTGGCGCGTTGCTCAGTTAAAATAAAGTTACCTTCAGCTGCATTACTTTTAGACAAAAAAGATTATTATTTTTTTCATTGTACGATTTAATGGCGATTTTTGCTACTGTGTTCTGTTGTTTGTTGTTTTATTGATGTTGGAGTTTGTTTGGGTGCTGCCCCTTCTTGTTTCTGTTCAACTATATATGTTATCACTGCCCAGAAGGATTTTTATTCGGCTGAATTATATTTACACATTACTTTGTCGGACCAGATATTGCTGTTCTGTCCGTGTACAGATGAGGTTCTATCACATCTAAATATTGTGATTTTGTTTTACAAGAGGTTTGGTGAAAACAGAATATTTATGTTTGCTTTGATAGGTTAAAAAAATAACTACTGGTTTACGTACACAAATACTGTGAATGAATAAATAGTTTCAGTGTTTTTGATTTCTTCTTTTACTATTTTATTATCTATTCAAGTGTGGTTTGTTGAACATCAGATCTTGCTGTTCAGATACTGTTAGTTAATGGCTTGATATGTAATAGATTCATTTGTTTTGTCTCGGATGAACTGGCTGCAGGAAGAGGATTATGTTAATATAAGAGAGTCAACTCCTTGTAATTCTGGTTCTTACCTTTTACATTCCTTGAATTGCTGGGCAAGGAAGAGGAGCAGCAACCGCTCCTCATTCAGGTTTATTAACTAATCCCAGAGCGAACAATGGCTACAAATTAGTTTTCCTCTTCCAAATTACAAAGCACTGTTTGTTGTTTTTTAAATAATCCATCTCAGTTTTCATATTGGATCTGAGGTTTTATCTTATTTATTGTTAAATACAGTTACAGTCTTTATCGTGGGGGATTTTAACAATCATGTTGACACTAACATGATTCCTTAAATGAACCTTTTAATGGTAACTTTGATTCATTTGGCTTTTCTCAAGGAATCCACACTCCTGTTGTCACACCTTGGACTTTCTTTTGACTTATTGAGTGTGAAGAATTAAACGTACTTCCCCATAACTCTGTCCTGTTTGACCTTTGTACACTACTTTTGAGTTTATTTCAACTAAGCACTGAAAACCAGAGATAAAATGTAATTATATTTTTATATACATAATATGCAAATTGAAAACCGTTTTGGCAATACCACAAAAGCTAATTATCTCCACTACAGACAATTAGTACCAAGAAAAATGAATGGCAACATTTATACCCACGTAGAGTTGCATTAATTTTTCACGAAGGTCTTGTAATGTCCGACCATTAAGGAAAGTCTTCTCCGATTTTCTCTTACTGGGTTTAGGGTCTGGACTCTCGTAACCGACCCGAGTGGGAAAATTACGTCTCCTACTCCCTGAACCAATCTGTCACAAGCTAAATATTAAATATGCCTGTCCTATGAGGGAAGAAAAAACGCTGATGGAAAAACCCTGTCCAGTATCTTTAGTAGCCAGCTGACCTCCCTTTGGGTGCATAATGTTGCAGCAACTTCAGATTATGGCAACGCCCCCCAGAGCTCGAACAGAAACTGTACTTTTTATCCTATAAGCTGCAACTTCTTCTCAGCGTGACATCTATTTTACAGCGTTTTTTGATCCCTAAAAAGTGTGTGTGTGTGTATGCGTGTGCGTGCGTGTTTGCGCGGCTATCTTTGTGGGGACTTTCTATTGACTTCCATTCATTTCTACAGCCTAAACCTTACCCTAACCCTAACCATTACATACCTAACCCTAACCAAAACTCAATTCACACCTTAGTCCTAAATCTGACCCCTGACCCAAAAACAGCATTTCCCCTTGTGGGGACCAGGCTTCGGTCCCCACAAGGAGCAATCGGTCCCCACAATGTAGTATATGTCAGGAAAATCGTCCACACAAGACATTACAAACAAACGCGTGTGTGTGTGTGTGTGTGTGTGTGTGTGTGTGTGTGTGTGTGTAGGTGTGTATATATCTGTCTACATTTCTTCTATTCACCACTAGATGGAGCCTCTGTACCACAACTGATGCAGACTGGACATCCATAAAGGAGTTTCATAGTTATAGTTTTTCCAAACTAGCATGTGAGTATAACTTAGAAAATATATTACATACACAGTCTTCAGTTTGCATTGGTAAACTTTATGGGTCGTATTATTGACCTCTGACATTAGACAGGATAGTTTTTGTTTCCTTGCTGAGAAAGAAACAAATGTTTCAACACGTCTCAGATGCAGTTTAGTCTCTCTCCACTGTGTGTGTGTGCGTGTGTGTGTGTGTGTGTCGCATCCAGGTGCCACAATGTCTCCTGTGTTGTTGTCTTTATAAACAAACTGAACGCCACAACTGCTGCCATCGTCTTGTTTCTGCGGGACGACAGACAGCAGGAGTCTTGGTAATGACTAACATGGAGCTTGTCGTGAATCTAAGTTTTATTTTGCATTTCTTTAGTATTTATAGAAACACTTTGAGGAAAACAAAAGCATTTGTTTATAGTAAGCACATGTCTAAACATTAAGCCAGTGCTAGTCTTTCCACAATTAGCCAAATATATTATTTAAGTGGAAAAAGTAGCATATCTGAGATTTGTGCGACCTTATATCACAACATATAAATGCTTCAGATGTCTCTATTAGGGTAGACAGTCAGCAAACACCAATAGCCAGAAGTAATATAACATTTAATTATGCTAACCATTAGATCAGACCGAACAGCTGTTAATACGCTTCAGTGGTAAAGTTACTGTAAACTCAATAAATCGTATTTATGCTGTCTGCCATGTAAAGCTGTTGAAGGTGGACATTTAAATGTCTTCCAGCTGCAGTCAGGATTTGACTTTGTCTGGTGCAGTAAGTGTAAGCTGTCATTATGAAGGCATAATAAGTGCTTTAAGCTCAGCAGCCTGTATTTATCTTATTTTGAAGTGAGAAAGGAAGTTGTTCTCGAGTTCTCCTGTTGTGTCAGCAGGGTTAAATACTTTAAGATGTTTATGTGATGTGTTTATGTATTCAGAAGAAAAAAAGAAATGGCAACAAAGTGAAAGATAAGTTACAATGTCTGGTAAATACTGTAAAAATAGAGACCAGCTAAATGTTGCTAAGCTGCTGCTAGGAAAGCTAAAGGTTGTAACAATCTCCGGTAAACTTAATGGATGTTTCACAGTTTTTAAGGAATTTGGATTGAATTTAAATGCATATCTGGAATTTAATGACTTTATTTTATTAGTTTTTGTGAAAACAAAGAAGTGGAGCATCTTATTTTCCGGTGGTCCGCGGGCGCCCCCAGTGGTCCGCGAGGTACTGCATGTAAACGGCCGTTTATTTGCCGTGACGTCATCTCAATGCGCGACACTACAGCTAGCTTACGAAGGATTGTGGTTAAAAAATACTGATGAATAAACGGTTTGAATACTCAAAAGAAAAGCTGGAGATATCGGTGGAAAGGAAACAACGGCAGGAATACAAATGTGATCGGAGAGTATTGATCAGTCGATTCGATTCTTTTGAACGAGTCTCAGTTGGTGAGAACTGTTCTTTGTCTTTTACGAGTTTGCTTGCTGATAATGCTCTGGTCGCACGTCAAAAGCTATTGTTATTTTTATTTATTTAAAAATTATTAAATTATTTAAATGCAATTGATAGAAATGGGTGGATCATTTTTATATTTATTAGTGCAGAAAATTATTTTTTGTTTCTGTCAAAGCAACTCATGTCTGTTTTTCTTTTATTGTGCTTCTAAATTACAAATAGCCCTGAAATGTTATTCACTGCTTATTTGGTTTTTTTTAATTCCACGTGTTTGACATAATTGGAAAACCTAAAATCTACTTCATGAATCTGTAAATAACTCAAAATGCACCAAATTGATTTGTTTATGGTTTTGTTGTTGTGGCCAGTCATATTTATAAAACAGCGCCACCCTTCTCATTAGTTAAGACACTAATATTTCCATTTCAGGATGCGTATATTAACATGTCGTGTTATTGTGGGGCATTTTCAGGTTAGGCGGCCCGTGAATGTTTGCTAAACGGGTTAAATAGTCCTGGCCATGTGGGCATAGATATGGAGATTTTTTAACTTGTTATAAATGAAATAATCTGCCAGTGGATCTGGCACTTTTAAATAAATATTCAAGAATTTTTGACTTGAAGGAAACTCCTGTATTTAGCTGAAAATGTTAGTTTTTTTCTTATTTCAATTGTGCTAAGATATTTGAACTGGAAACTAGACAAAAATACTTGGTGAGGTTGTGTTTTTACAATTATTGTTCATTTTATCTTGTATGTTATTAATTGTAAGTTTATATATTTACTGAAGGTTTTATGTCTGTAAGCTATGAAACTGAAATCCTGCCAATAATCTGATTCTGATTTTGAATGGGATTGTGGTGAAACCCTCAGATTGTAACAGTTATAGAGCAGACAGTAGGTGTGTGTGCAGGAATGCGCAGCAGTCGACATTCCTCAGATTCAAGTCACAACTGTTGCATCATGGGAAATGAAGTCTGCTCCCATGGGAACTGTATGGACATCCTGTGAATTTTATTTGTCTACAGAAATCTAAAGAAAACGAATCCGTATTCCTCAGGATGTAACTACGTCAGCGTTTTATTTTCTGATTTAATCAGGTGTAGCTACGGATGAACGTTAAAAAGGATCTTTGCTCATCCGAATGTGCTTCTCATGCGCGAGACAGAAAGGAAAAAGTGGGGCACTAATCTGGTGAGAAAGGTCTAAGAGCTTTTTTTCCTGGATTACTACACATATAAGAGATTAAACTCCCCCACAAGCAGCGCCACACATACATTTCTCCAGACGAATTACATTAATGCTGTCTAATACTCCAGAGTTTATCTTTGTGCAGAATCGGTTGTAATGTGTGCGTCCTCAGCCTCCGGTTGTTAAAGGCGGTGATCATGCTACGGTCAGATGACCGGCGTGAATAAAAAGCGCGTCAGAGCCTCAGTGGCATGTCTGGTATGCGAACACATTCCCCTCTTACAGTTTGAGTCTGAAGGATGAACCTGATGGTCAGACGAGGCATTCAAGTTTCACCCACTGGGAGAAATATTTACATTTCTATTCCCTTTAGGGTTTTTGCTTTTGATGCTGGGGAAATTTATAAGCCGTAGTTTACACTTGTTTTTCTACTTGAAACTAAAAAGATTGAGACTCAGAGCTCCAAGTTTAGTCTGAGTCCAATTCAGTTCAGTTTACTCAGCACAGGTCATCAAAATAAAGTCAATTTAATCTAATTCTGCTCACCTCTTATCCTGTTTCTGATTGTGTGAGATTTTATTACCGTTCCAGCTGCAAAAAACGTAATATTTTGTATTTTTCCCATTCATTTTCTCTACTTTTAGTCTTGTTTCTAGTACAAATTTCTCAATGCAGGTGAAATAAGATAAAACTGACTCTTGGTTCGTCGCTCTTGCTGAGCAGGCTGGAAAACCCCCAGAAGGCCCATCTGAGCGCTGCAGATATTCTGGTCCTCTTTTATGATTCTTTACAAAAAAAAACACACACAACAGAGAGCTCGAAGCAAGAAAGGTGCAGAAAAGCTGACTTGTTTCATATTTACACACCAATGAATTCATGTTTATTTTACTTAAAGTCCAGCTGCTCAGACTTGTGGGAAAGTTGTGAATATTACAGCAAAAATATAAAATATTTGTAGTTATTTTGGTCTAGTTTCTGGTTCAAATATCTTAGTACTCATGAAATTAGACAAAACTAATTTATGATGGATGACGAGGCTGAAACAGGTGACAAAAGTAACAGGAACCTTCAAAACTTAAACTAAAGAAAGAATCAACTCTGTTTCCCTGATAAACTGGTTAATAGGTTAGTTAGGGCCCGATCTTTATGTTTCTGTGCGAATTTTAACATTTCCATGTAAATTTCTTTGTTTGCACGTCATTTTGCCTGAAATTCCCTCACTGCTGCCCCCTGTGGCCAAACGGTGCCTAGCAGTTGAATTCTGCTTGTTGAAAACTACAGATTTTTGTCCTAATTACAATTTTCACCAGTCGTTTATTCCAGATTTACCACATCCACTTCAAAAACACAAAATCTTACAACTCTTATTTTCTTGTGCAAATTCACTTCAATTCAAACTTCATTAAATATTAAATATTGGTCCATATTGCAAATATTTTAGTACACTTGCAATGAAACAAAACTATCTTACAATTAACTTTTCAGTAAGATATGGGAACTTGTTTTTTTTAAGTTTGTAAAAACTGGCATGTGAAAATGGCTGCAAACAGATGCACAATTTAACAGCTGTACATCTGTGAAAAGCAGAAGTGGTGCCTCCTGCACAACCAACAAGGATACAGCAAATGGTTTCTGGGTGGTAAGTCAACAACAAAACGCTTGTCTTTTCCACATTGCAAAAACAAAGTCTTACCAAGTGTTTTGGGTTTAGTTTTTACTGCAGACGTCTTAGTTTACTTTAAATAAGACAAGTAACTTTTCAGTCCGATATAAGAGGCCAATAATTAATTAATAGAAGTTCTAGTTTCACTTGCAGATTATCTCACTTATTAACAAGGAATAAATGAAATATCCTGCCAGTGGAACTAGTTCTTTTCATTAATATTAAGGAATTATTTAATTTAAAAAATCCGTTATATCTTGCTGAAAAATTACTTGTTAGTTTTGTCTTATTTTAAGTGTACTGAGATATTTGCAGTAGAAACTAGACCAAAAATACTTGGTAAGATTTTGTGTTTTTGCAGTGTATGTCTTTAACTGGTCAGATTAGAGTTCAGCAAACTGTTAAAAATGACCTCACTGAGTCTGAGACAACAATAGCTGCACCCATTTGGCCTAATTTCTGAAAGTTTTTCAGACTCATCTGTCTTTCTTTCTTCTCGTGATTTGAAAATACGTGACAGCTCTCCTCTACAAACCCTCTTCTTGTTGTCTTTTGTCTCATATTCTTTGTGATTAAGTCTTTTTCTTAGCCTCATACACACCTCAACACGCCCTCATGCTTGCCCTCTCTCAATCCGTGTGTGTGTGTGTGTGTGTGTGTGTGTGAGGTCACATTCCAGCGCCGGGCAGCATTCCAGCCATTCAGGTTCAGTGCAACCGATCCAGCAGAGTCAGCACACGAACACAAACTCGGCCGCGCTCTTTGAGCTGCAGCAGCATTCCTGAAGTCTTCAGCAGGACGAAGGCTCAAACTTTGTAACCTTCCAGTTGCTGTTTGGCTTCCTGATGTGGATGGAGCCGCTGAGGGGTCAGAGTCAGCAGGCAGAGGGAACCAAGGGCATCATCAGAGTTAAAGCGCTTAGAAAGCATCAGAGGTCAGGGGTCAGTAACCTGTGGCTCGTACAAAACCAAACAGGACGTTTTTGATTTGATTATGGTGATTTTAGGAGTTTTTTCCAGAAGTCCTTGAGCGAAATCTGCTCTTACTCTCTGCAGGTGCGTTCACACCAGTCCTGTTTAATCCGCTTTAATCAAACTCTAGAACGTTTGGTTTGAAAAAAAGTTGACTCTGGTCCACTTACAAACTTTGGTCTCAGAATCAGTGAACTCTGATACGGTTTGAATGCATATGTGAATGCCAACAGATCGGTGAAAGCTTCATAAGCAGAAAGTGGACTACAGCGCAGGGGATTCTGGGTAAATACAACCAAAACAAACTTGCTAGTTTAGCTCTAGCATGAGAAATGGCTGGTGATCTTTCACCAAAGTCAGAAGAGAAATCCTACAACTGCTAGAATCTGACGCCGCCGCATCTTTGTTTACATTTCGTGAAGAAGGAAGTTGTGGTTTTCAGAAGGTTTTCATTAGGGCTGAAACGATTCCTCGAATGATTCGAGTACCTTGTTTATTAAAATTCCTCGAGGAAAATTAATCTGCCTCGAAGCTTCGTTTTACTATGTTTTATTATGTAGCGCACCGCTTTCTGGCCGGATCACTATTTGTGGCGGGCTGTGCTCTTACTTCCGCCTATGAGTTGTTGCGAAGTGCTAGCTGCATGGTGTTGAATGTTGTGGCGCGATGGTTGGAGTACGACGGCGTTTCTGCTGTCGGAACCGCAACGTCACGGTTTTAGAGCGAACGGTAGGAATGGCGCACAGAGACAGAGAGCGAGCGATCCGATTCCTCGATTAGTCGTAAAAATATTCTAGAGAGTACTCGATTACTAAAATATTCTTTTACAGCAACCCTAGTTTTCATGTTGTTTCCTTCAGCAGTTCTTGTTGCAGCGCCCCCCCACAGGTCAGGAGGAGAACAGGTTTTTCAAACGGTTTGGTTGGTTTGACTCGGTGCTGTGAGAAAGGGAACCGGACCAACTGAAAATGTAACAAATGTTGCAATTTTTGTCCCCAATCGATCCGAATCTACCGGACTATCAGGTGGGAAAACCTACACCAGGCTTCCATAAGTAGCTACTTATAAAAGCTTGGCTCATCCCATTTTGCTAAATAGTTTATGGTATTTTATTGTAATGTTGGATTCTGCTCTGAAATCACGCAGCCTCTAGTGGCCACTGTTTGTACTGCACTCATGGCAGGTTCCTCATTAGCTCCGTAAGTTCAACCAAACCGTGTATGAAAGCATCTTAACATCCTGAAATATCAGTTTTTCCTCTCCTTCTCCTTAACTCACTCCGTCTTTCAGCTTTGATCGGTGAGTCTGTTAAATCTCAGTGTCTCCTCTGAGAGTGCTTACAGACCCACACATGACTGCTTGTTAAAATATAGATGAGCACTAAGTCTCCTACATCCCTGCAACACCACCAGCATTTATTATTGATGAACACACACTCTCTCATACACACACACACACACACGGTGCGGTTTGCAGCAGTATTGTTTATTGTCTTTATTAAGCACATGTTTGCTGCATTGCACCTTTGCAATCTGTCCCACTGGAAACACGAGAGGCAGCTTGTTAGCCCACCAACAACAGCTTCTGTTGTGCTGACCGTCGCAGTGCTGCTTTCCAGCTGGGTTTTAATGAAGAAGCTCTCGGCTGTGGCAGCTCCAGGCGCTGCCATCGCTCCTGGAAATGGTGGCAAACAGTTGTTTCACGCTAACGGAGTAGATCTGAGGCTCTTACTGAAGCCTTCAAGCTTCTTTAACTCATGAATGTGATGTAAAACAAGCATTAATTACCTCTATTTCTGTGAATGTCTTGGCTTTCATTTGCTGAAATGCAGAGCGGCTTGTTTTTTCTCGGTGGTGTTATGACTTTACCCCCATCTCTGCTCTCCGCTCTCTACACCAACATGTTTTCAGAAAATGTCAACTTTCTGAGAAGAAAATTGCTGTTTAGTCTGAACTTTACCTGCATTATTATGAAAATGACATTTGGTTTCAAAACAAAAGAGTTCACAAGAGGAGCGGTTCCTTTGCAAGAGATCATTATAAAAATAGCATCACAGTTTAAAGGTAGCCCATCATTGAACAGATCAGAATAGATCTTTGTACATTATATCTGCACAAAGCCATTCTTAGATGATCAGATTTTAGTCTGGTCAGTTCTGGCTTTCAGAATGAGCCGTTTTAGGGCCTTTGTCACTTTAAATCCAAGTAAGCTGCCAACTCAACGTTTACTCTTTAAACACGTAAAAATGGATGCACAATTATACAATCTTAAATCTTTGAAAAGCAAAAGTGGAGCCTCCTGCACAACCAACAGGAATCGAGCAAGTGGTTTCTGGATGGAAAATCAATATCAAAACATTTGTCTTTTCCAGCAGCCATTGTACAGCACATACAGCATAAAACCAGCTGAGCAAACCTGCTGGAGCTCAGCTTTGGTTGCTAGGTGACGACACAACAATTAGGAGGTGTTTGAAACGGCTCGTTTTCCATGAATGCTTCAGTAATCTGTCACTTTGATCCCTTTACACCTTAATTTTCTCACTGCAAAGGATTGGATATTTTTTTCTATTTCCTAATTACAGAAATAGAAATGTAAGAAAACAAAGTAACTCCATGACTGCTTAGCAACAACATTTCAGACATTTTGAGATCTGAACTTTGACTATAAACTTTATTCTTTGCTTTTCTTTAGCCGCTCCGTTGTAGTTTTACAGCTGACGCCGCCATGTTTGACTCTAGAATGGTTTGCAGAGCAGTTGATGGAGAACCATGTTTTCCTTTCGGATTTGAGGCGTCATGATATCATGTTATGTTTGTGCTCATGTCTTAGTAACGGTGAACACAGTCTGCCATCAGCAGGTCCCACTGTTTTTCCAACCGCAGCCAGAACACGCACAGCTCTGCGGTGACGTCACTCCCAGGACCCGACCTGCAGCACAAACAGACCATAATCATCCTGTCAAGAACTCAAGTGATTACCATGAAGCTGACATGAAGCTTTTGGTGTTTTTTCATCACTTTCCTGAACTCTGCTGGGTTCAGTTCCAGACCTTAGGAGCTTTACTGCACACCCTCCCTCTGTTTCTGCCCGTTTCTTGTCTGAATACTGTAAATAAAAGACACAAATCTATTGTTTTCAAATGTCTTCCCAAACTGACAGGTTTCTTCTAAGATCACTAACACACTGCTGCAGCTCCAGAGCAGCAAAACTGTTAAAAACTTTAAAGCGTAGAAACCTATCTCTGCCCCCTGACAACTTTTTACAATTTCCACTAAAGTGGGTGGAGCCAGCATAGACTGAGGGGATTCGACCACTCAACCCAAGTAGGGTTCACATTTTGAACGTTTTCTTGCATCCATTTGGGTTTCTACTGCTTATACCGGCAAACGTTGTCACTTATATTTCTTTTTTTAACAAGAAAGCTCCTCATCAATATTAATTCATTTTTGACTGAAAACAAGCTCTTATGTAAAATTTACTTCTTAGTTTTGTCTTATTTCAACTGATCTAAGATATTTGCACTAGAATCTACAGAAAAAAAATTATATTTTGTGTTTTTGCATTGAGGAAAAGAAAAGTGCTTTGTTAACTTGCTGCATTCTTGTTGGCTGTGCAGGAGGCTCCATTTTTGCTTTTCAAAGATGTGCAGTTGTATAATTACGCATCTTTTTGCAGCCATTTCCCATGTGAGTGTAAATGTTGAGTTTGGGGAAGCAGCTGTTAATTTGGATTTAAAGTGACAGGAGGCCCAAAGCATCCAATTCTGAAACAAAATCTCATTATCAAAGAATGATTTGGTGCAAAAACTGTAATGAACGTGTTTTTAATGGACTATAAACCTATCCTAACCTGTTCAGGGAAGCATACAGGTCACATTTAAAGCCAGTTTCTCCAGTAATCTGCTGCTCAGTCCCACCACTAACAGTGAGAACCTGCTGGGGGCCGGCGACCCCTGATGGTCCGCCTGTCGACTCCGTTAAAGACTCTCGGGTGACGGACTGAGAGTCTCTCCTCTGCTCCTACTGCAGGCCGCACAGAACCTCTCCAGGGTGAAATGAAACATCATCTCCTGAAAATCAATCCTTCACACATTCCTCTGATCCTCTCAGCCTCGGCCGCTCTTTATTGATTCTTCACACACTCGCAGGATAATCCAGCCAACACACTCACACTCATTTGTATATATATCTACACGTCTTTGAAGTGTAAATGTGAGAGTTTCTGACTTTGAAGTGTTTTCCCTCCCCTTTCCCAGTTTCCAACACTCGTATGAATAAAATAAATCTACTGACACGCGTCCTGTTTTTGTAGTTTTCTTTATCTTTCCTCTCTAATGAAGTTTTTTTTTTTGTCCCGTTTTCACACATGAGCTGCAGAGGAATTTGATTCAGACCTTCTGTGCAGCTTTTCTCACACATGTCCATTCACAGCTGGAGATTCTTTACTCAAGACGTAACGTCCCCCAGTGGGAGGACGCGCTGCAAGCTGCAGAAAACACAGCAGTGGTGGGGGGGGGGTGATGGATGCTTTTTTTCTGTTTATGAATGAATTCTCAGCATCAAAGAATGAGCAAAAGACAAATCATGAAGGATCGGCTGCTGGATTCACACTCTGTGTTGGTTTTACTGACATTTCCACTTGGATGATGTTTGGAAAGTTCAGGGCTTCAGTGCACAAATGAAAGCAACTTTACAAGCAAATGGGAAAGTGAGATAGGAAAGTTCACCTTCACGGTTGGGAATGATGAGGTTAATCTCATATTTACACTCATGCATGGCAGGAGTGGAGCAGGTTGGGATGTAATTTGGAGAGATGAGGGTGGAAACGAGTCTGTGTGAGAAATTCAACTATCCGCAGCGGCTTTTGGGGATAGTTTTGTTTCAAGTGTACCAAGATATTTAGCGCAAAAATGCTTGGCGAGATTTTGTGTTTTTGCAGTGAACACAATAAATACACAGCGGCAAAACAATAAGATCCCTGGTTTGTGCTAAATACGCATCAACAGGCATTAATGGTATAAACACACATCAGAAAACGTGCAGCATGTGATACAGATAAATGGGATCAACTGGAATCAGCTTTAGATTGAACTGAAGTTATTTTTTTCCTAACGTTGCTGAAGACGACATTGTAAATTGTCGTAACTTAAACAAAACTGAACTGAATTTTTAAAAAAAATATATGTTCTTTTGTACATTTGCTGAAAATGTTTAAGCACAGAACGATTTTGGTATTTGAAATAACTTGATATGTTTTAATAATATTATAATACACATTTTTACGTGCGGTTAGCATGAATTAAACGTGCTGCACCCTTTACTGCCTTTATTGAACCATCAGCGCCATTTTAACTGAAGTCTTCACATCTAACAACAACAACAAGACGGTAGTGGAACATTCCTCCTTAACGTCAACGCTCCGCCGTCAGTCCTTCAGTGTGGGAACGCGCCTGCTTAATGCAGAGCTTCAGGTTTTACAAGGCCATCGGGGGGAAAAGTCGCTGGAGGGACGAATACCAGAGGGGGGCAGGGGGGGCCTTCAAAGCTTTGAATGAGCTGCAGGGGAAACGGATGGAGAGGAGCTGCAGACTCATTGTCATCTCTGGCTGCTTTGTGTTGTAATTCAGCTCTGCGTTATTTCAGACCGACTCCGTGATAAAGATCTGATCGGCTGCAGGAAACGGCCTCTCTGACCGTCTGTCTGCGTCTGATGCACGTTCTGAAGTTAAAAGAAACACGTTTGGACAGTTTTTAGCCCAACAGGTTACAAATGTGTGAATAAATAAAGCAACATAAGTTATTATTAATTCCTTTAGCCACATTTTACCTAAATTTCTTTTCGGTTATACTGGATGTTGTAAAATGTTTTGGTTTTGTTTTTGCTATCTATACTCTACAATAATTAAAAGTTCTTCACTTCAAATTCGGACAGTTTTGCACGTTTAGGTATTTAGCATGCTAATTAGCATTCTTTATAAGAAATGTTATTTACACACAGACTTCAGATAGTTTTCAGGGATGTTATTTAATATGTTGCCTCTTTCTATGGTTTCTATGTTTGGAAAGCAAATGAGGTGGATTAGCAGTGCGGTGGTTTCATCCACGTTACTGTGACAGTCACACAGAAACCATCTTCAGTCAGAGGCCTCTTCCGACTGACTGCTACTGGACCCACAGAGTCACCATCAACCACAACTTTTCATTTACGGCAACATTTAGGTAGTAAAGTATTTTTTAACTGAACTGGATTGAAAAACCTGAATTTCTATAAAATATTCACATTTCTCACTTCATTTTGAATCTTTTTGACAGCAAAAACATGAATACATTTATACGGCTGCTAAAACGTTCACACAGTGAGACGTCCAAGCAGACGTGGAAATTTGGCCCATTGTGACTGTAATCCTCTTCTCTTGAAGAAGCATAAACCAGCCGGCAGCTTCCTCCTATTTGGGAGCATCCGCCGTAAAACTGCAAGCAGAAACTTGTAGAGTCTAATGAGGAAAACTGAAAGCTGTTAATCTTCTCTGGAGATGACCGGCGTGGCAGTCGGGAGGATTCAGCGTTTGATTCCAGGAGGCGGCAGCGTCTTTTGTTACGTTTTCCTGTTTGGATTCGGTCGGCAGACGCTAAAAACACAAAGACTCTGGAAATCCTGCAGCTTGTCTAAACGTCCACACCGTCAGAGCAGGAGAGTAACGAGTTACATTTACTCAGTTACTTTTACCTGAGTAACGGTCTTGATAAATTTACTTTAGGAAGGTTTTTACTGTGCTTTACTTTTACTTGAGTAATTTTATGATGAAGCCTCTGTCAGAGATCAGTCATCGTCACAGCTTCAGATTACAAGATTATTGGTGATTATGGCTTTATAGGAGGTCAAATCTGGGATAATTTCATCCATATCATGATTATTTATCGTTTTTAACTATAAATACAATAAACATTTAAAATGCACATTTATGCTTGAGTTTGTCGTGAAACCGTAAGAAAGCAGCATAAACCGTTAGTCAGGCTGAAAGTTGTTTTTATTGGTCTAAAAATGATCTTTTTGGACCAAAACGTAACGTCCACCTGTGTTAATTATGTCTTTAATTATGTGGAAACATAATTAAAGACACTTTACTTACGTCTTTACAGCTTAAAATCATAATGTTGAATTTTGTTTTTATCAAAATCTAGAATAGTTTATCTAGGTAAAGTATTTCTGGTCTTATTGGCATTTATAAATAACATGTGAATGATGCACATCTGCATTTCTACATCCTCCCCAACAATTGTCTTTTTCCAAACTTTTTTATTATCTCCCAAAAACTTAGTAGATTTTTTTTTTTTAAATCAGTGTTAGGGAATTATTGACTTAAAAAAGCCTCTTTATCTTGCAGAAATGTAAGTTAGTTTTGTCTTATTAAACTGTAGTAAGATGTCTGGACCAGAGATACTTGGTAATATTTTGTGCTTGTGGTTTGTTTTGATTTGCTGCCTCCATTTTGTGCTGCAGTGCAGGTGGGACGTGGAGGCCTCAGTCTGAGCCGACGCCATGTTTTGCTCCGGCGCTCTGCGGGTCGAAGCAGAGAGAGACGACGGGCCGAGCAGGTGAGGCTGATGTTATGTCTCTGCAGGCCGACCTGGAGGTTTGACCCCCACACCGCCCCTCTGCCCCCTGCTGGGTGTCACTCAGACTGTTTGGTTAATTTATGGATCTGCAGTTAAACCTGTTGGTTCAACCTTTCTGCTGCTAGTGGAGGAGGCTGGTCAGATGGAGCCTCTTTGGTCCAATTTACTGCAAATATCTTACTGGAGATAAGACTAAACTACTTTCCATCAATAGATAAGAGCCTTTTTTTAGTCGATAATTCCTTAATATTGATGAAAAAGTGCTGACTCCACTTATAACAACATTTTTCCCATAACTTCCAGTGGATCCAGTACTTTTTAATTAATTCTAAGGAATCATTGACTGAAAACAAGCTCCTATATTTTACTGGAAAAGCCGATTGTAAGTTAGTTTTGTCTTATTTCAAGAACTGCAAAACTAGGCCAGAGATACTTGGTAAGATTTTGTGTGTTTTGCAGTGTTGGCAGTGCACAGATCTGAGTTTGACTTAATGCTTTAAAGTATTAATAATTACATTGAATAAATGGTCAAACTTGTTTATCCACTGAAGGAGCTGATTTATTTCTTTAATTAAAAAAAGTTGCTACTACCAAACAGAAATAAAAATGCTCTGAATGCTCTAAAAGTTTGATTAGGGAACAAAACTGCAGCAATTCCCCTCCTCGCCTGCGGAGGCGCTGCACCAATAATTAGCAGGAAAAACAAGAACATTTCTGAACTCCAAAAGTCGAAAATTTGCTAGAAAAACCTCAGAATGTTTTAATTATTTTCAGACATTTTCTGGAAAAAGAAAAAAAATATATTTCTCACATTAATCTCAACATTTCTGACTTTTTGGAGCATAATTTCAACTTTTGAAAAAGAAAATAATTTCTAGAAAATCTCTGATGTTAATCTCAAATTTTCTGAGGTTTTTCTACCATATTTTCTTACGAAGTTTAATCTTTTCAAATTTATTTCAAAATATATTTAACTTTTCAAACTCAGAAAATTTCTTGAGTTTCCAGTTTTGAGGTCAATCCCAAAATTATTTTATTTTTTGAACAAATTTTCGACTGTTGGATCCTAGAAATTTCTAAATTGTTTTCCAAAAAAATTCAGAGATTCTGTGGCAGAAATTTTTTTTTAATCCATCCCTAAAACTAAAAGATTTTATGAGAATAAAATAAATGTTGTGACGAAAACGTGACGTAATCAAAATATAAACGTCCGTTTTTATGATTTATTGATCACTGCACAAGAATCACCCCGCATCACACACACACACACGCACACACACACACATACACACACACACAAACACGCACGCAGACGCGCGCGCGCGCGCGCGGCTCCACCCCTCGGCAGCACGCGGCGCAGAGAGGCTTGTCCCTGCGTGTTCGTGCGGGAGGTTGAGCCTCACAGATCCGGAACCGGGAGAGAGAGAGAGAGCGAGAGAGAGAGGTTCCGTCCGTGGATCCCGCAGCGGCCGCAGCTCCAGCTCTGCGTGGATTCTTTTATCGATCCGCGATCGCTCCGATGGATCAGTGAGGCGTCTGGATCTGCGTGTTTCTGCGTGAATTTCTGCGTGTTTGCCGGCGGTTCGGAGTGGTTCTGCGGCCATGGGTTTCTACGGCACCCTGAAGCTCATCTTCTACAAGGCGAGTATCGGTTATTGATCGGCTGTTTGCTCAGAAGGTTGTCCGGCTCCGGGCGGGATGACGATGCGTTTCTGCTTCTGACAGCGGGGCGCGTGCGCGTGTGAGAGTGGACCACTGCGGAACCAGGAGAGAGAGAGAGAGGTCCGGTGGCCCGAGTCGTGATTGATTATTGATGATCAGCGGCTGGTTTCTCCGTCTGAAATGATGAAACCAGTTTAAATTAATCAATATAGTTATTAATGTCGTCAGAATATTGAGATCAATCATCATCACAGCTTCAGATTACAAGATTATTGGTGATTATGGCTTCAGAGGAGCCTGATTAGGTCAAATCTCTGGGATAATTTCACCCATTTTATGATTATTTATCGTTTTTAACTGTAATTTACAACAATTAAACATTTAAAATGAAAATTTTTGCTTCAGTTTGTTGTTAAACTGTAAAAAAAAAAAGCAAAATACACACCATTAGTCAGGCAGAAATGTGCTTTTATTGGTCTAAAAATGGACTTTATCACTATTAATATGTCTCTACAGCTTATATTAAAATGTCAAATCATTAAAATTCAATTTACTGAGGACGACTGATGTGAAGATCTATTGTTAAAAACCACCAGAAAAATCTACAGAAATACACTTTTGTATTGATTGTCAAAATAACATTTTGACAATCAATATTTTACTCAATATTCTGTAAAAATCCAATATTTCATGTTAGTATTTCCCTTTTATAGTTGGTTTTGTGTTTTTATTACTTAATCATTCACTTTTATTCAATATGAAAACTAGGTTCTCCCACCAATGTTGTCCCTTAAAAACTTAAACATTTTTGGAATATTTCCTCCATTTCATGATTACTTATCATATTTAGCTGCAGATAACAGAAGTTAAACATTTAAAATGCAACTTTTTCCTTCAATATGTTGCGAAACTGTAACAAACAGCAGCATATGTGTCCTGAGTCAGGCTGAAATGTGATTTTATTGGTCTAAAAACTAAAATAAATTTTCTTTATTGTGTTAAATATTTAATTATAGCTTAAACACATGAAGTCAAATCTATAAAAGTCAAATTGCTGTGGACGTAGACTTCATTTATTTGGTTAAAAACTTTTTTGCTATCAAAAAAATACAGTTTTAGCTTTGAATTATGAATTAAAGCTTAAAATAACATTTTGTCCCATGAAACAGAATCAATATTTACTCAATATGCTTCAAAAATCCAATATTTCATGTTAATATTTTTCCTTTTCTAGTTGTTTTTGTATTTTTATAACTTATTAAATTTTAATCCACATAAAAAGCAGTTTATTTTTGTCTTATTGTGTTTTTTGCTTGCAAAACGAGTTATGTTTTTATAATTTCTTGGTGAAATGGGAGAATAAAAAACATAAAACAAGTTTGAAGCACATTAACATTATTTAAAAAATAAAAATATGCTAATCTTCTAGAACAAAAGAACATAAAACTTTAAGTAAACCTTTAATTTTCAGCTTCAAAGATTCCTGTGAGCTTTCAAAGTGCAGCTGCAGCATTTTGCATTGTTTTGGTCAAACCTCAGAGAAATTACGACCAATTACACTTTAATACTTTATGTTTATTTATACTTTCAGCTGCAGACAATAAGATTAAATCCACTGAAACACAATGTTTCTGCTTCTCTGTTTAAAATGCAAATAACGGAGGATCGCTGCCATGTTGGCGCCTCATTCTGCTCAAATGAAGGACTTGACAGGTGCAGAATAAGATCTTAAAACGTCATTTTACGTCTTGCAGCTTTTGCTTAAGGCTTTGATCTGGAGGATCAGAGCTGGAAAACGCAGGTTTTCCCTCCTGGAGGAGGAAGATTCCCAAACACAGCTGCTGTAATTGTGATATTTCCAGGTAAACGTGTCATCAAGCCTCCACACTGCAGTTTGAAATAATGAAAAATGTTGTTTATTACAGGTGAAAGTTTGTTTTTCTGACTCAGTGTTTGGTCACACTCACGTCTCTGAGAGGGAAAAAGCGTCTATAATCCGCTTTGTCTGGGCCAAACCTCACAGAGTTGAACTGGAATCTGCTGCTTGTTTGTCTCTGCCGACGCAAACCAGCAGATTAAAAACCTGGAAACACAAAACTTCTGCAGAAATTCAGATTAAAGACGAAATCAGCTCTCGTTCCGATTTACTGATCTGTGTTTTAGGAACAGAAAACCAGTCAAGTGTAAACAAAATACTTTATAAACTGCTTTAAATCTATGAAATGATATAAATTTCATGACCCCACTCCAGTCCTTTCACAGCCACCGTCAGGGCCACGACCCTCATGTTGAAGACCTCGTCAATAAAGTCACTTTTCATTAAAATTTCTAAAATGTGGCAGTTTTATATGACAGTGCATTAGGGACATTGTTGATTGAAAAAAAAGAGTAAATTTCCGTTAAAAAAACTCCGAAATTTTGTAGAAAGAAAATTGGAAATTTACAAATACCAAAAATTCTAAATGTGCGAGAAAAAAAACGAAGAAACTTTGAGATTAAGCTCAGAAAATTTCCAGGGAAAAATAGGAAATTTGTGAGTTAAGAAAAAAAAAAATTCTAGAAAAAATTTTTTAAATTTCCTGAGCCCATAAAGTTTAAAATGTTTGACTTTTGGAAATTCTCAGAGTTTCAGAGGTAAAAAGTTTTCCACTTTTGAAAATCAAAAATTTTCCTACTTTTTCTGGCAAATTTCTGAAATTAACCTCAAAATTTCTGAGTTTTTTGGTGAAGATTTGCTAGTCCCTTTTTGTTTTCTAATGGCCCTGATAATAATATTCTGACTTACTGTTTCTTAGAAAAGAAAACCAATGAAACATAAACAAACTACTTGGTAAATTGATTTTATTCGATTACGCTGGCGTACTACGGTCATTGCAGATAGAAATAAGTAAATTTGCAAACCACCAGATTAAAAGCTTGGTACTTCTCTGGAAATTTAAATAAAATAGACCAGCTCATTGTCGACTCTCACCAGCACAAATAAATCCTGAAGGTAAAATTAACCTGAAAATCATTGAAGAAGGATTTAAACCTGGTAGATGAAGAACCAGAGTACCTTTTAATTTGTTTATTCAAGTCCGATTTCGACTAAATCCTGATCTGCATTGTTTTCAGCTGCATAATAAAAGATTAAAGCCTTAAAAATATGAATTTTGCTCTCAGGAGAAGGGATTTTATAGATTACAGCTGCTGTAATCTGCAGGGCTTAGATCCTGTATGCAGGACAAGGCATCAAAACTGTATTTTAACCACTGTTGATCTTCACAGCAAGAACTCTGAAATAATGACCTGAAACTGAAATGCCTCCATCATTTCACTCTAGAAACAGTCAACACTTTGTTTCAATGAGACTTATTGCTCTGAAAAGACATTAAATCAGTTGCAGTCGTATTTAATTTCAGCTTTAAATGCTTTCCTAATATCAGTCCTTTGGGAAGTGAATTATTCCTTCAGGAAATAGAGATATTACAAACCGAATCTGTTTCTAAAGGAGTTATTTAGTAATATTTGGCCCATAAAACAGCTGAGCTCAATATTTAAAGCCTCTAGGGAGGAATGCTACACATGGAAGGTGGCTGCAATGTTTTTAAATCAACCAAAACTTAAAAATATGAAGTAAAATAATACAGACACATTAATTTATTGTTTTCCAACGTTGTCTTCAAACCAACATAATTTAGATCGATATAGATATCTACTAGCTAGCTGAACGGCTAGCCAGCTAGATATCTAGATAGCTAGCTAAATGGATCTAGCTAGCTATAAAGATAGCTAGCTAGATAAATAGATGTTATAGCTACCAGCTAAATACCTAGATGCTATAGCTAGCTAGATATACAGATATCAGTAGCTAGCTAGGTAGCTACAGATACCTAGCTAGATATCTAGCTACCTAGTTAATTAGCTAGGTATACAGATGTCTATCTGTAGCTAGATAGATAGATAAAGCTATCTAGCTAGCTATAAACATAGGTAGATGTTATAGGTAGCTAGCCAGCTCTATTTATATGCTATTGGTAGCTATCAATATTATAAATTGATTCCACATGAACCTCAGACTAAACTGTGTCAGATCAACACAGAGTTCACTTTGATACACTTTCCTGAGATCAATATTTATCCCAGGAGGATTATGGATGCACCCTTTGATTCATAAATGACAATAATCTTGTAATTATTATTCTTTGTGTTTGTGGTGCAGTTAACCCCCGTCTCAGCCGGCGGTAGGGATCCCCTCTGTGTACAGCTAAAGTCCACAGATACTGAAAACCTGTTTTAAACCTTCATAAGTGGCTATTATAATAGGTCAAGCACCAAATATAACTCGATATGCATTAATACGAACAGTGGGAACCATGTCGGAGCTAAAGCTAATACCTACACTCTTTGGTCCACTCTAATCAGTGCAGCTCAGCATTGTTGAGTCCAGGTATTTCAACAAATATTTTAGATATGCTTGACAAAAATTTAGTTTTATACAATTTTCCTCAGAAAAATCTACAAGTACTGGACAATGAAATCTACAATTTCTATTAGTAAACCTGTGTATCTCACCCAGAAAACCAGAAATCTGTATCAGAAGGAAAACCTGATCAATTTATCTCTAAATAAAACAAAAAAGGAGCACTAATCTGCAAAACTGAAGCAAAATGTGGCTTTTCTAATCGTTAGTATCATCATATCTTCCTACTGGGAACATCAGGATCTTGTGAATGGGTTTGTAGCGAGGTCACTGATAATGGCAGACTCTGCTGCAGCGTCAGAGTTAAAACATCAGGACTGAGTTATTCTGGTTCTAACAGGAAACACATTCTTTTGGCTTTTACCACAAAGTCAAGTTTTTTTTTTTTTTTTGTTGGTGTTTTTATAGGAGAATTGCCACCAACAGATGTGACATCTGTTGTTGAAAGCTACAGAGTCGGGGAATAGAAAGCAGATTCTGAATTAGATTTTATAGAGGATCACACACAGGTTGGTGTGTGTTAGCTCGCAGCGCTCTATTTTAAAGCAGCGCTGCACCGGCGACATTCCTCCGATTTTCTGCATTCCTGCATTCATTCACTGGCTGAAGGAGAGCGAGTCGGAGGAGGGAGGCTGGATCGGACCTCCGGGTCGCTGTGTCTGTGTGTTCCCCTCGCACCGTGGGAGTTTCCAGAAGAAAACGTTTATCTGCATCTCCTCGTTACCTCTGGACTCGGTTGCAGCTGCTCTGAGGGTTTTTTATGATACCAGGGACGACCCAGAAACCCACAAATGTTTACAGGAACATGTTCTGCTTCTTCCACCAGAGACGTAGCTGCTAACATTTACCGCTTAGTGATTCTCCACAAGGACGTTGGGTTTATGTCATCCAAAAATGTCAGACAGATTCTGTTGTTAAAACATGTTTATTTGTCCACTTATTGGTCTCAGATCCAATATGGCCGACTTCACAGCCGACTCATTCAGGTTCACTGTTTTTATGCAGACAAGAGAGAAACTTAAGTCCTCACATCAGTCCAGCAGGGTCTGCCCACATACTTTAAATAAAATGCAAAAAATAACCTGAAACAAACTACAGAGCGATGTTATTTCACAGCTGTTAAATCAAATATGGCTGAAATGCCAAATGGAATTTTGATGATAGTTAAAAACATTCAAAACGTGGCAAAATTACACAAAAATATGCATCAAAAGTAATACTGGTAAAGAAACATCGCCAGATGGCGACAGAGAAAAGGGGGAGGAGCTTCCAGTTACTGGTTGCTACGGTAACCACCGACTGCCAGGAGCAGCGTAACTTTATACCAATAAATGTCAGGAGAAAATAAATTTTTGTCTAAAATTTTCTATCTTAATTTGAAAAAAGTTTTTTAAATGAAATTACTTGATTAAATAAAGTAAAAATATGAACACAGTTTTAAGAAAGAACAGGGCCTGATCACATTAATCAGAAGAGCGAGCTCACGGTAAATTAAACTAAATGCTGCAGAAATATTGTATTAGCAAAAACTTCACATACTGCCATTACTCGTCTCTCGTTTTTGTGACTTTTGCTTTTCAGCCTGCTCAGATTCTGCCTCTCTGGGTTGTTTCCTAACAGACTTCGTGTCTTTTCTTCTTAACCGCAGATGAAGAGGAAGCTGGATCACGGTCCAGATGGCCGGCCGTTCCCCTCAGGGAAGAAGCACTGCAAGGGGAACGGCTACCTCAGGTAACACAGCTGCTGTAACGCCAGACGAAACGCTTCATCACCTCCATTTAAAGACGATAATCACCTTGAAGCTACCGGCAATATTGGCCCTTGATCTTTTTTTACATTTTGTTGCAATAAACTACGACTTTCAGTTTGTTTTATTGGGATTATAGCTAAACGATACTCAGGTTTAAATTTGTCTGTAAAATAAATATGGGAACAGTGTGGCGTACATTCAGATTCCTCTCTTTTACTCTGACACCCCTAAATAAAACTTCCAGTG
This sequence comes from Girardinus metallicus, assembly GCA_903067095.1. NCBI lineage: Eukaryota > Metazoa > Chordata > Actinopteri > Cyprinodontiformes > Poeciliidae > Girardinus > Girardinus metallicus. The sequence goes on along the minus strand of CAEGAE010005648.1, from coordinate 19,383 downwards.
TAGTAGACAGAATCTAACTGGGTTTTTAAAAATGATCTGACTGAACTGGGTACTAGTTCAGCAAAAGCTTGTAAAGATGAGATGTACCCAAAGTACTTGCTGTAGAAAGATTTGACTCATGCAGCAAAATTCACATTCAAGCCACACTTTTCAGATTTTTACATGTTAAAAATTTACTTTTATTATTTTTCTTCCTCTTTAAAATCATGAGTTACTTTCTCACATAAAGTTCTGATTAAAGGCAGTGAGGTCTGTGGACTCATTTCACTCATACTTCTTGGTCTCGCCTGCAGCCCCTCCAGTCTGGCTCAGGCCACGCCCACTACCTTTGGCGACCTGCGGCTGGCCAATGGGCATTCAGCTCAGCGCCGACGCGTCAACTCCGGCCCGCCTCCCTCTGGGCTGCAGGACTGGCTTCTCACCTTCCAGGTAAACCACTTGAATCACAATAAAATGACTTATTTTTCTAAGATATTTAGAATCAGTAGGACTGAAACGATTAATCGTGATTAATTGATTATTGAAATATCGTCAACTAATTTAGTAACTGATTGGTTGGATTACATGGACTCATAAAACTACCGTTTTCTGAAAGAACAACACATTGAAAGCATTAATTGAGCCAATGCAGTTAAAAAATTTGATACTTTTGGCATTTAAGATGAAAAATCTTCTTTTTCAGTAAATATATTCTGACCAGAACTCCTCTAGTTTTACCTTCACCTGATTCAAATTCTGTAAACAACAAAAAGTATAGCACCTTTCCTATCTAATTATTCATCAGTTAATCGTAAAATTAGTCAACAGATCCGCCTTACACTGAACTGGGATTAACGGTTATTTTATTAATAGATTAATATATTATTCTGATGATTAATCAAAGGGAAACAGTTTTTTTATTTAAACATTTAAGCATTTTTTACACAATGTTAGTCTGCATGTTCCAGATAACGATTAATCAATTACTAAATTAGTTGATGATTATTCCAATAATTGCTTAATCACGATTAATCGTTTTGGCTCTGCACTGCATTGATATTAAGATGAGCAATTAATCTATAGGATGATCTTTATTTTTTGTGTTTACCTCTTTTAATGTACTTCTAATATTGCATAAAAAAGGCGTAAATGGTCAAAGGAAAAACTGCGGTCATTTTTTATCTGATTAATCGTCAGAATAATTGTTATTTTCAGCCCTAGAATCGGATCAATAAACAGGAAGTTTAGTATTTCTTAAAAGACAGATTCAAAAGACTTTTCCCTGTCAGCATTGTCTGTGGATAAAAGCCATGCTTTAGTTGTTTATGTCACGTTTCTCTTGTAATCTTGTAAAGCTGTGCTAATCAGCGGTTCTGCAGGCTTTCTGAGGCTCGTTCAGTTTTTTCTTTGGGCCGGTGCCGGACGGCGGATGACTCACTCGGTCTTCAGACTCCACCTCTCCTGTCCTGCAGCGCTGCAAAACACAATCCACATTTCTTCACGTTCTTCTTGAATAGATTTCGGTCTTTGAGTGCGTCTCCGTCCAGCTGCACACAAAGTGCTGCCTCGGAGCTGTCCTGATGCGGCCGCTGAAAGGAGCCGACCAAGGCTCACGTAGACCAACTCATCTGCACACAGACAGATTAAAAAAACATGGAGTCTTCTTTTGTAGGGAGGAACATCAAACGGCTCCAGAGTCAAGAAGGCACGATGAGCCAATAGCAAAGAAACGAAAGAACAGTGAACAAAGCAAAAAGTAATCTAGCAACAGACATAAACAAGTAGAAAATCAGTTGGTATATTCAAATTTAACTTTTTTCACATATATTTTTCTTCCGTTTGGGTTTCTACTTCCTCCAGAAACGAGCCAAGTGCTTTAAAAAAACAAAACCTGGACTTTTTTTTATCGTAGTAAGTTCAAATTTTTTTAGGTGAACCGTTTCAAAAACTTCTGGAATGTAAGGCCACATTCACAGGGCACTGCGCCGTTACCTAGCAACCCCGTTACCTAGCAACCCCGTTACCAAGTGGAACTCGAGCAAGTTTTGGTCAGCTGGTTTTACTGATAACTAATTTCCCTCGTTGATAAATTGACCCATTAGATAATATTGTTGTTTTTTGAGACCATTTTCATAAAGTACAATTTAATATAATAGCACAAGGTCACATTCTCAAAGATCAATACGCTTTTATTTCTTACAAAAAATTAACGCTGGAACTGGAAGACATTTTATAAATCCAAAATAAATAAACAACCGAAACAGCAAATAAAATTGATATTGACATTTCTGCCCTCCCAATGCTTTATCGTCCAGTCTTTGGTACAAAGTACCACAGAGTATTTAGTCCATACTAAGGAAAAATAAAATTACGAGGATAAAGTCATAAAATTAGAAAAAAGTCATAATATTGCAAGAATAAACTCATATGAGAATAAAGTCATAATATTATGAGAATCAAGTCGCAAAAATATGAATATTACGACTTTATTTTGATAATATTATAACTTCATTATTGTAATTTTGTTAGTTTTACTTTCCTAGCGTGCTCTGAATGCACCATAGTAGGAAAAAGAGACAAACGGAAAACAGCCTTCCAAATGGAAATGATCGAGCTCTTTTTGATTCATCATGTGATTAACTGGCCTGTTTCTTATTGCGACAGGCCTAGAAAAGTGTTTTATTGTTGACTCATCATCCAGAAACTACTCGCTGCATTCTTGGTGGTTGTGCAGGAGCCTCTACTTCTATTTTTCAAAAATGTCTGTAATGAGCTCAAGATAGGCACAACTGGGAAGGGTTAGGGTTTTGTGCAAAAATATAATAAAGACCACCTGTTCAAATAAGCTTAATGGGTCTCCTGCCTCAGAAATACCGTATTTTTCGGACTAAAAGCCGCTACTTTTTTCCTGCGACTTGTAGCCTGGTGCGGCTTTTCTGTGTATTTTTCTTCAACCGCCAGGGGGCTCTTTAGCAGGAAGTGAATCATTGGAAGTCAAAACTGGAAATCAAAGAAGAAAGTGCTAATTTTCAGCCTGCTGCTAGCTCACGCTAGCTCATGCTAGCAGCAGGCACGACGGAGAAATTTCTTCAAACTCATACGATGCAGCTGTTAAGTTGAGGGCTATCGATCTGGCAGTTCATAGAGCCGCTGAACTAAGCTCGGCGTGAACGAAACCTTGGTTCGGCGTTGGAGACGGAGGGCTGCGTCCTTGATAAATCCAGCAGGTTTATTGGGACGCTGCCCTCTGCTGCCCTCTGCTGGGGCCTCGTGGAAAACCGAGAGCGGCGGAGATACCGGCGGGTGCGGCCTTGTACGTTTCCAGTTTGTTTGTTTTTTGTTTTTTAATTGTAGCTGCGGCTCATGGTATGGTGCGCTCTATAGTCCAGAAAATACGGTACTCATAATCTTCCTTCCTCTCCTTGTTTTTCTGTCTTTCTGCAGACGTGGAGCGGCCCGGAGAGGCTGCTGGCTCTGGACGAGCTGATCGATCGGTGCGAGACCAGCCAGGTGAAGCACATGATGCAGGTGATCGAGCCTCAGTTCCAGAGAGACTTCATATCTCTGCTCCCCAAAGAGGTAAAGCCTGAAAACTCGTCCGGCGTGTCAGAGACGGAGCTCGGCGTTTTAACTGTGCGTTTGCGCCTCTGCAGCTCGCCCTGTACGTCCTCACCTTCCTGGCCCCCAGGGATCTGCTGCAGGCGGCGCAGACCTGCCGGTACTGGAGGATCCTGGCTGAAGACAACCTGCTGTGGCGGGAGAAATGCCGTGAAGAAGGTAAACACTGATCAGATTAGCTTTTTACCAGGACTCGGCGATAATCGATTTTATCAATTAATCAAACTTTTTGGGGTTTTGAAGATTTAATTTTTGGAAAATGTGGATTTTTTTCCCCACCAATTTGATCCTTGAAATTAATTGGAGCTTCTATTTATTTGGACTTTGAATCCAGGTCAACTCTACAACACAGACTGTTTTAGTAATTGATTGTTCTGACGATTAATCAATTAATAAATTGGGAAATTCAAGAATAAAATAAAATAAGAAATGTTTCTTTGTATTTTTACTACTTTCCCACTAGTTTTCGCTCTAGCTGACTATTTACGTAGCTTTTTTATGAGGTTCGTTAAGCCGCTTCAGGAGTGTTGACCTCATGAATCATTCAGGTAGAAACAGGCTCTCCAACTTAATGATCTTGGTTGATTTTACTTGTATTCTAATCACATAAGTTTCATTTTGTAGTCTTGTTCTTTTTCTTTGTCTGACTAAATCCCTGAACCATAAATATAATCAATCTAAAATAATACAAAATGATGAAAATTATTACCTTGGAAAGATTATCTAAAAACTGTTAAATTACCCTCTGCCAGATTTATTTAGAGCTAATGGACTGAGCATTTTCCTAATGGAGTCTTGGCAGAGTTGAGTATCATGCAAATAGGTTTTTACTTTAAATAAATGAAGTGCAAGTATGTGATACAGAAGGAAAAGTAGTTTATAAACAAACATGTTTGTGAAGCTTAAAGCAATTTGTAAGCGTCATTAGAGCAGAAACTCTTCATATATGGTATTATTTTAAAGATAAAACAAACCAAAATAAAAAAAAAACATGAATTCAAGCTAAAAGACGAACTTTCTGGATGTAAAACACATTAAAACCGGAGGGTTACATGCTCATACAGCAATCCATCACTACTCTTTCATTCAGCGCAATGCAGTGGATGAGTGTGTGTAGGCGTGTGTGTGTGTGTGGCTGGGCGTTGAGCCAGTCAGTTGAGATTCGCTGCCAGCGCGCAGCAGCCATACCAATGAGGCTACCTAACGTTAGCGCCACACCACAGCCATACCAATGAGGCTACCTAACGTTAGCGCCACACCACAGCCATACTAATGAAGGGAGCGCTAACTGCAGCTCACCAGCTCCGTAAATAAGGCTAATTATTAACCCTCACACCGCGCCGCTGGGAACAGCGTTGCTGTTCACAAGAAGTCAGTCAGAATACAGATGCAGCTAGCCTTCATTAGCATCGCTCCATTTACATACTAATGGATCAACTTTTCATGTTACAGAGCTAGCTAGCTAGCTAAACTAAAGCTGCAGCAGAGCAGTAACACCAAAGACTGTTATGTTAGATGGATTGGGCTTAAAGGACTGCAAAAAGCAAAACTACCCTCCCAACATCAAACCTTTAGCAGCTAATGTTAGCTTACCTCTAAAAAAAAAAAAAAAACAACCTACTGTTTTGAAGTGTTGAAGCTTTTTATGTGGTTATTTATAATAATATATTGTTTGGGATTTATACAATAAAGTGACTCAGAACTCGGATGACAACCATATTTGTAGTTAGCTATAGTTTTAGGCTTTAGCTTAATTAGCATTAGCTTTATTATCCATATTAGCTGATAGCTTTAAGTAGAATAAAATAGAAATATCCTTTATTGCTCCAGATTGGGGAAATTCAGCAGCAAAATGATCGTCAATGAAGGCATGTTGGTTCACACAAAGATAAAATAAAGTGTAATTATAAATATAAAAAACTAAGCTAAAAATAAAATATTGCACCATAAGGGCATAAAATACTGTGCAGTAAACCAAAATACATGGCGTCATGAGTTGTTTATGTTCCTCGCCCTACAAATATTGATTACCGTAAATATATTGGAATTGCAACAAAAGTGATCTATTTAAATGACAAAAAATATATAAACTGAACATATTAAGCAATTGAAAATTGAATATTTGTGGGGAAAATTAATTAGTTGGCATTTTAAACTAGAATTTTAATTTTAATTAGACAAAATCTAATTAGTCAGTCTCAAAATTGCTCTTGCACTTTCCTGCCTAAATTAACTTGGCTCACTGCCATCAGTAATACTGTACTTAACAGATTAACCAAAAAGCCCAGTTGGTACCAAACACCGCAGCACCAACACTTTCCTCTTGATTTAATTTGAAATTACCATGATAGGTCTGCTGCAGCCTGGTTTCATTTCTTACATCTCACAGCGTCTAAAACTGTAAGAACAGACATTAAACTGGACTGTGTTGCATTATTGTTGTGTTTTATTTTCAGGTATTTCAGACGGCGTGCCGTATCGTCGTAGAGAGAGCGTTCGCCCCGACGCTTCGTTCAGCCCGTGGAAATCCGTCTACATCAGACAGCATCGCATAGAGACCAACTGGAGGAAGGGCGACACCAGGGAACCAATGGTACCATCCAGCCCAGCTGAGACCGAACAGACCAGCCTCCGTTTCATAAACTGACTCCTCGCGTTTTCATAGGTGCTGAAAGGCCACGACGATCATGTGATCACCTGCCTCCAGTTCAGCGGCGACCTGATCGTCAGCGGCTCGGATGACAACACGCTCAAAGTGTGGTCGGCCGTCACTGGGAAGGTAGGACGCCATTCATGATGCAGGTTACTGCTTTCTGCTGCTTCAGCTCATCGACGGCTGGACAATAAATCAGTAAAACCCAGAGGCGGGTGGAGAACCCAAATATTGTACTCAAGTAACTTCAACATATTTTTACTCAAGTAAAATGTAGCCATCCAAGAAGTTACTCCAGTAAGAGTAAAAAAGAAACTGATCAAATGATCAATCATTTAATATTTAAAACTTACATCATCAGATGGACCAAAATATAAAATTAAGTGGAAATTTTGCCGTTTCATAAACAAAAATGGCAATAATTCATATAAGTAACAAAATAACAAAAACAGGCCAAAATAAATTTTTCCAAATCAGTTTCTTACAATGAAAAACTAATGAAACTGTAACAGAAACTGCAGGTGTGTGTCTGAGTCTGGGGACGTTTTGGTTAAAACATATTTGTTTTTCATTCAGTGGATAGAAAATGCAGAAATTTTACTCAAGCAAGAGTAGACTTCATGAAATAATTACTCAGGTAAAAGTACAGCGTATTAAAAATACTCCTAAAAGTACTAATATATATTGCGGTAGACACAAGATCAATATCAATTGATAATGCGTCCGGAACTAACTCATTTTATTTTTGGTTGCCTAGCAACTCACTCACTCTTTGGTTACCTAGCAACCATCTGAGTAACTGTCGCAGCAGCAGTTAAATTCTGTCACTATTCCTTATAACTTCTTAAAAATAAATACAACGCCACCGAGTATTTCAGATATTTAAAACAAAAAAAATATTAAATAATTATCAATACCATCAGATATGAAATACTTATGTTCTGCTAAGTTTTTTTAGCCATAATTTTAGCCTGTGCTGTTAGCTTTAAGCATAACTTAATGAAGGTTGCAGAGGCTCTAGCGAGGCGGATTACAGCATAACGTGGAGGCAGACGGACCAGTTGTGTTAGCCTGGGTGTGTTTCAAACACAGCCTGCAGCAGCGTTAGTTCAACACACATTGTGTGTTTTTACCTGGACAACAGGTAAAAAAAACAGAGTCAACAGTGATCTGCTCTGTTTAACAGTCACATCCTGTTCTGTCTGCCTTCTCATCCTTAAACAAACACAGACATGAAATAAAAACATTCTGAATCTGTCATTAAGCTGAAGGTTGAGGAGACACAGGAATGACCTTGCTAAGCCGCTGTACCTTTAGCTAACTGCTGCTGTTCTGCAAGAGAAAGTTAGCAGGAATGTAGCAGCGGCTTCAGAAGCAGGAATTAGTCTCTTCTTGGTTACTGGTATGGATTTAGCACTGCTAAACTCTTCTATAAAGTAGGACTGCAACTAACTACTATTGTAGCGATAAATTATTCTATCAATTTATTCTGATGATTAATAGGTTTTTCTGATAATTGATTAATCTGACACAAAAATTGGCACATTCTGTGTTTTTCATTTAACAACTTAAGTATTTTTTATATAGCATTAGTTAAAACCAGATAATTATGTCCCTTTTTAAAATAAAAAAATACACCTTTTATTTCCAAAAATCCAATAACCCTTCACGTTTCGCTACAAATGATGCTTGATCATTTGTAACAAAAGATGCATCTGCAACTTTATACAAATTCACCATTTAATAAATTTTTTATTTTTTTATCTACATTTTTACTTCAAAAAGTCAAGTACTGCCAAAAAAAACATAATTTAATACTTATTTTAAGGACATTTAAGTTGAATTAGTGAAGGAGAAAATTATCCTGTAGCTAACTGACCTTTGACCTTTTTAACTGTCTGCCCTTGCAAACACTAAAAATGAAATTGTAGAAAGATCCAAGTTAAGTATCTAGGTTTTCTAGATACTTTCTCTGCTGTTTGTAGTTGCTAGTGCTAACCATGCTAACTAGCATGAGATGCTAAAGCAGTTTGAAAATGTCAACTCCAAATCATCTCTGCTTCAAAATGACAACAAGTACAATTTATAGGATTAATTGAACTGCCATTATTAGTTATTGATATTTTAACAGCGGAACGAATAATTGTTGTTTTCTGTTGTGAAATATTGCTGGTTTAGATCATTTTAAAGTTTGAAGCTTTAAATATTTGAAACATTTAATTAAATATATTACTCATTCTGTCTGTCACGCTGCCTGGCTGTGTTTGTATTTCTTCAAACCAGAGCGCTTTTGTTCAGATGGTCGTTAGAAGGTGGGGACAGTTTTATGGGTCTTAACTATTCCAAAAATGTGCAAACATTTTTCAAAACACCCATAAAATCAGATCGTTATCATGGGGTTTTCTTCCTAACAGGACAGGTGAGAGTTCAGAGTTCATCCTGAGAGTTTTGGCTCAAAGTCCACATGTGGAAGCGATAGCAGCTGCGTCTGTTGCGATGAATATTTTATATTGGCGCTGCTGGAACTTTCCTTCATATCTCCCTTTAGTGCCGAAGAGGTCAGAGGACGTGACCTTCAGCTAAGCAAACAAACATCTTTCTGGTTTCGGTTGAACATTCCTCAGCGCGACACACCTGCTGCTGTTTCTGTCCGGACCTGCCTGGCTGCGAACATTCACTTACTCACGTTGTGAGGACATTTTCTCTAAAAACACACAAACACGACCCTTAAAACACGAACAATTAAAGATAAACGGTGTTTTAAATGACTGTTACTGTTTACCCCGAGCGATGAAGGTGTGCGTTCTTCAGGTTTGTTTTTTTAAACAAACGTCAGCGTCTGCAGTTCTGAGAGGTCAAAAGTCTCGCTGAACCCTCTCCCCGTTTGTGGCGTTGCCACGGCAACCCCCACCACAACACCGCCGAGGTGAGACCGGATTGTTGTCCGTCTGCGCGTCCTCCGACGGCGGCTGTGAAAGTAAAAACAAACATTGGCGCGGGTTTGTAAAGAGTGTGGCGACGCGAGGGCGAAATTCACGCACAGCGAGGACAGTTTGAACAAAACAAAACATTTATTATTCATTTGATTTGTGGAAACTGACAAACAAACAGGGTCAATTTACTTTTGTCTTTCTGTTCCCGGTTTTGTTAGTTTATTTCTATGAAGGGCAAAAATCTTGCCTGGAGCCGTTTATTATTATGTTAAATACATCAATGGGATGATTAATAACTCTGATGCTGTGAAACTAATCCATTGTTTGTGTGTTTAATATTAAAATAAATCAGAAAAAGCATCATTATAGATATTTAATCTGTGAAATTCCACTTTTAAAGTCATATCTGACCAAAAATTAGACTTGATTCACGGTCTTAAACTTGAGTTAATCTCCAAATATCTCAAATTTAAATGTATTTTTTTGCCTTGTTTCACATGTTCCTTCAAATAACTGAACAAAACACATTGTTTTACGGTTGATATCTTTAGTTTTGAATATATTACCTTTGTCAGGTCAGGATCTCCTAAATCTGTAAAGAAAACTTCACAAGTTTGTGTCCAAATAATCAAAGTTAATATTTAATTTAGCTACAGTGTTTAAATGTATTTAATATAGAATGTTAATTGATCTATATGTAACTATATAGTTGTTTTTTTTCTAAAATCTGATGCAGTTATTCCACAAAAAAACAGCTAAACTGGTATTTTTTATAATAAAGACGTTTCTTTATAAAGTTTAGCTGTTGCAGCCACATGTCGGTGAATCTGTTTGTTACTATAAGATGTGATCGATCAGATCTGTAGAGCCAATCGTGACTCGTCTCTCTGCGTCGCCTCAGTGTCTGCGCACGCTGACGGGCCACAGCGGCGGCGTGTGGTGCAGTCAGATGGCCGGCGCCACGGTGATCAGCGGCTCCACCGACCGGACGCTGCGGGTCTGGGACGCCGAGAGCGGCGAGTGCGTCCACGCCCTGTACGGCCACACGTCCACGGTGCGCTGCATGCACCTGCACGGCGAAAGGTAACGCACTCACTCACTCACTCACTCACTCACTCACTCACTCACTCACTCACTCACTCACTCACTCACTCACTCACTAAATCATTCACGGGGTAGGGGGAATAAACGTGTCGTCTCCATAGCAACCACAAAGGCCCTGAATAAGCACACGCACCAACACTCATCTGTGCGAGCACGTCTGTGTGGCGGGTTCCCGTCTCCATGGCAACCTGCTGATGCAGGGTGTTTTATTGTTGTTGTAGCATCGTTTATCACGGTCATGCATGAATGGAAGCGCTGAAGGCCAGCAGAGCGGCGCGAGGAACGAATACGAGAGCAAACAAACACGGAGTCATCAATAATTCATTAGAAAAACGTAAATATGGAGGAGAAGGACGACGACGCGTGGAGCAGATTCAGCTCACGCCACCAAACGCTGGGATGATTTAGTGACTCGGGCTGCAGTCAGTCATCCTGTTGATTAATCGATTTGTTCTGATGAATAATTGAATAGTCAGATAGAAAATCGGAACATTTCTCACACCATTATGCCAAATGTCAATTTATCCCATTGTTTAATACATTTATTCTGTCAGTTAATCAATATATTCTATTGATTAATGAACTCATTTTACGGATTAATCGATTTATTCTGACAATTAATCTAATAGTTGAATAAAAAATTGGCACATTTGGCACTCCATAATATTAGTAATCAATTTATTCAATCATTTAATTAATCTATTCTATTGATTAATCAATTTACTCTCTCAGTTTATTGATTAATCAGAAAGAAATTGGCACTTTCTCTAGATTTTTTTCATCTAAGCACTAAAACATTTTTTATTGATTAGAAATACATTAAAAGGTGGAAGTAATTTATAAATAATTGTTTGTTAATAACTCCAAACTCGTATCTTCAGCATCCCTGAACTACAGCAACTGGCAATTATTTTAGTTATCAATTATTCTATTGATTATTCTGACAACTAATTGATTAATCTGCTAAAAGATATTGGCACATTCTACAGTTAGATGATGATTATTGTAATAATTGATTAATCGTTTCAGCTCTAATTCACATTCTGGTCATTTTGAGTATAAAAAAGATTTAAAGTTTTATAGTTTCCTGTTATTCCACTGGGATTCGTTGTCTGACCCTCTGGGCGCATATTAAGTGTTTCTATGAGTTTAGAGTGTCAAGTACCGCATTCTGATTGGCTCAGGCTGCAGTGATGTCATGCCCCGTGTCACAGGGTGGTGTCCGGTTCCCGGGACACGACGCTGCGCGTGTGGGACGTGTCGACGGGCCGCTGCAAACACGTGCTGACGGGCCACGTGGCGGCGGTGCGCTGCGTCCAGTACGACGGGCGGCGGGTCGTGTCGGGCGGGTACGACTACATGGTGAAGGTGTGGGACCCCGAGACGGAGGTGTGTCTGCACACTCTGCAGGGTCACACCAACAGAGTGTACTCTCTGCAGGTAAACACACACACACACACACACACACACATCAGAGAGTGTGTTCCATCTCCATCTCCGTAGTTGTAGCTGAATCTGTTTCTTCGTGTTTCGTGCAGTTTGACGGCGTCTTCGTGGTGAGCGGCTCGTTGGACACGTCAATCAGAGTCTGGGACGTGGAGACAGGTAGAGACGTGGCACACACTGCAAAAGTTTTCACACCCTGTGAACTTTTTCTGTAAACGAGTTAGAGCTCTAAAGAACCCTGACACCCTGGATGTATTTCTAATGATGGACTCCATTTAGTCATCAGGCAACTCCTGAAGGCAAGTAGTTGCACCAAGAAGAGAAAAGGAGCCTGAATACTTTTGCACACCGCACTTTTATAAAAAATGTTTGAAATTGTATAATTTTTATTCCACTTCACAGTTATGTGCCACTTTTTGTGTATTTGTGTTTGTAATGTGACAAAATGTGGAAAAGTTCTGTAAGCCGCAGTAAATCCACACGGGTCAGACTTTAAACTGGGCTAAAGTGGCAGCAGCCCAGGGCTACAATGTCTGGGGGCGCCACAAATACATATATACTGCCACAAAGGTTTTTCTTTCTTTTCTTTTTTTTTCTTATGAATGTTGTATTTTATATGTAGCTCATAGGCACAATGAGTTAATGGTCCTTAACTTCCTAAGGAACGTTTGGCAAAAAGGGAGCTGGGTGGTTTTCCTGAATGCTGAATAGAAGAGCAGAAATAAGCAAAATGTGAACCTATGTATCATTTTTCGTCCTTTTACAATAAATACCAATAAAATATGTTGCATTCTGCGGTTGTAAAGTGACAGATAGTGAAAAAATAATAATATTTAATAGGCAAAGAGTAAGAAATTTAAGTTTGCTACATTTTAGAAGTGGTTATGTGTCAGATTGACAGTTAAATGTCTTCATTAGCAAACTTCACTCTATAAAATGTGGATTTAAAACCTCTTCAGGATGAAACGACCTCTTGTTGACCTTAACTTTGACGGTGTGTTCAGGCGGATGTGTTCACACGCTGACCGGCCATCAGTCGCTGACGAGCGGGATGGAGCTGCGGGACAACATCCTGGTGTCCGGGAACGCCGACTCCACCGTTCGAGTGTGGGACGTCCGGACCGGACAATGTCTTCACACGCTGCAAGGTGGGATCTAAACCCGAAACCAGTTTGACCAAAGATAGAGTCAAAGACAGCTGTGTGATCCGACGTTCTGGTCTTCGTTAAGGTCCCAATAAGCACCAGTCTGCAGTGACGTGCCTGCAGTTCTGCAGAGGTCTGGTTCTGTCCAGCTCCGACGACGGGACCGTCAAGCTGTGGGACCTGCGGACCGGCGCCTGGCTGCGGGACGTGGTGGCGCTGGAGAGCCGCGGATCGGGTCAGTTTCAAACACGTCTGGATGTTTGAGAACAACTTTTAGAAATCCAGTCGAGTTTCAGGCAGACTGAGTGGATTAAACGTTTGATTCTCATTCAGTGGGTGGAAATTTTACTCAGGTAAGAGTAGAAGGTACAGCGCAGTAAAAACACTCCTAAAAGTTACTCAAATAAATGTAACTGAGTGAATGTAAACGGTTACTACCTGCACAGCACTGGATCAGAGTAAATCAGACTTTTCTGCCTCTTAGAGACTCAAAATACAAAACAAATGTATTAATGGATCTGAGTGACGTGTCCCTTTTATTATTATTCCTTCCTAAAGAGGAGTCAGCATGTTATTACAGCTGGAAACTAGAGATCAGGTCTGAAACCTGGGAGTAGTGATGAACTTTGACCTGAACCTTCAGAGCCACATAAAGACAGTTATAAAGTCGGCCTTCTATCACCTGAAGAACATCTCCAGGATTAAAGGACTGATGTCTCAGCGAGATCTAGAGAAACTCATCCAGGCGTTTATCTTTAGTCACATTGATTCCTGCAGCAGCGTCTTCACAGGTCTGTCCAACAAATCAAACAGCTGCAGCTGATCCAAAACCTGCTGCTGCTGCTGTTCTCACTAAAACCAGGAAGAAAGAACATAACCCCAGTTTAAAAATGTCCCTCCACTGGCTCAGAGAATAGACTTTAAAATCACTGAACGGCTCAGCACATTAAAGATCTGCTTTAATGTATTACAGCAGATCACCCCTCAGGTGTTCTGGTTCTGGTCTGCTGTGCATCCCCTGATTGATTGATTGATTGATTGATTGATTGATTGATTGATTGACTCTGCGTTGCTCCTCAGGCGGCGTGGTTTGGCGAATCAGAGCGTCCGACACCCGGCTGGTTTGCGCTGCAGGAAGCAGGAACGGCACCGAGGAGACCAAGCTGCTCGTTTTGGACTTTGACCTGGACGACACCAAGACCGACTCGGACCTGAAATGAGAGAGAAACTGACCAATCAGATGGGAGGAGGCTACAGACTCTTTGTTGTTGTTGTTGTTGACCAAAGTCCGACTGAACCAGTCAGTCAGCTGTGAATGTTACAACACGACCAGAAACGGACGGACAAACAGAACCTGCTGCTGGACGATAAATCAAAAAGAATAATGGATGTAATATATGAATGTTTGTCGAACGAGGGATTTCGCTCCTTTTTCTTTTTCTTTTTCTTTTTGCTGCTGTACCAATGAGGAGGTGAAGATGCTGTTTAAACTAACCAAACCTACCAAACCGTAACAGCGCTCGTCTTCAGTCAGTGTTGAACTCAAGCCGGTGTTGTTTCAGCCGTGTTGCTCCGGCTGCAGCTGGAATATCGTTTCCACATCACGAGGAGAGGAAGGACTAACCCAGAAACCACAACCAGAGCCTCACATCTTGCTGGAGCAACTAAAACCTCCGCTGGAAATAATAGAAGCAAAATGAACCCGATCCACTGCAGGTTGGCGCGTTAAAACGGAAGAAAACTGAACAAAAGATCAATTAAAGGAAGGATTTTAACTATTAACCCAAAAGATTTGGTCAGACACATAAAAATCACAACTATTACTAATCTGCTGTTTATTTTTGTTTGATACATTTTCAAAAACTTCTTGATTTGAACTGATCTCCTTCCTGCACTTCCACCTCCACATATACAAATTACACATCAAAATGCAGGAGCTTTTCTCCTCTTTCACGCGGTGCGTCTCTCACTGCTGTGGGATTTACAGTTTTCAGTCAAATCCCCTCGGAGTGCTGACTGCGCTAGCCTGAACTCCAATTCACTCCCGTTTTATCTCATCTCTAAACGTTTCCGTCAAAAACTACGTTAAATAATTTCCAACACTCAAAGTTTCCACCATAAATCTCTAGAAGCTTCTTTTAATTACAGTTGAAAAGCATTTGATTTGTTTGAGGCTAAAATTGTGGCTCCACCTCTTTCTACTTGCTCCCCCCCAAAAAAAGGTGGGAATCGCCATGGCAACCATGTTTTATTTTGTTCTTTGCTACATTAACCCATCATCTAATCTAATTCAAATACAGCTAACAAAGGGAAGTTGTTGGACTTTGTGTGAACACATTTCAGTTTTCACCTCATAAAGTGATATTTACTTTTAAATCCAGCATCTAATCCAGGTGTTCAGAGCTAAATCTTATGTTTCTCTTTGGACGTGAAAGAAATGACGCAGAAATACCCGTTATTCACAGCGAGAGCTGCTCAAGGTCTGTAAATGTTTCAGATTGGAGGCTAAGTTCTTCTTTTATCATCTTTCTTTAGAATAGGGAACAATAAAAACATCGTTTATGTGAAGAAAAAAGATTATTAAACCCTAAACTCCCGCAGCAGACGCCTCTAAATCCCGCTGATTTATTTTATTCAGCCTTGTAAACTTTCTAAATGTGATGAATATAGATGTAGGAGGGAAAGTACGGTTTATGAAAACAGAATGCATTTATCACCTTGTGCCTTTTTCTTTCCTTTTAACAGCCAAAAACACATTTATTACTTGAAAGACGGGTAAAAAAAAACGAAACATTGCAGCAAGAACATTACTTTTTCAATTGAAAACATTAAATATGCTGATTTTAATCTAATATACTTTAAAAATATGGTACAACTAGATGTATTTAGCTTTAGTACTCATTAATCATACGTTGTTTTCTCTTAATTTTTCCTTAAACTCAGTAACTTTGTAGTTAAGAACATTTCAAACGCTGAACAGATTTTATGTAAAAACATTAAACAGCAGAGAGGATCAGATTATCTCTGCTTTTATCTGCACATAAATCCCATTTTAATGTTTTCCTTTTCAACACTGGTAAGAGATTTATTCAGTATCTAACAATTTTGCTCCCATTACGTTTGATGTCAGGGAGCTTTAATGTCTTTTCCACCATCCTGCCAGTAATTATTATCTTTTTCATTTATTTGCACAGCTGAACCATAATTATGTTCGTCTCCATGTTAATCCCTCGATTACACATTTAATCCAAGTTTAAATTTAATCTAATGAACCCCAGAAAACTGCCTTGTTTGAGCATTTAGTCACGTTTTGGCGATAAATGATTAAAAAGGGCGGATATCAGTTGGTTTAATAATGTACCTGCCTGTTTGGAGCAAATTCACTTTAATTCAGCTTCTAGAAAATCTGAATCTTTTTAATTCATTTCTGTTTTGAGTTTATGAAGCGAAACCCTCCTTTCACGTTTTTCCTCGGCTATTAAAACGGATAATAATAACAATAATAATAATAATAAAAAAAAGAGGATAAATAATTTAAATCAGCTGCTGGCTGCAGACGTTAATTCAGTGAGTCGCTGTTGCCAGGCAACAGTAAGCAGAGTTTGGACACATCTTCCCAGCAACAAGTGGTATTTCAGGAGGAGGGCTGACCTTTTGCAGGTGTGAGGCTCTCTGACGATCGTTTTCTGTGAAATAGTGTAAATACAGAGAGGATGTACATAACGAACTTTTTATAAATAAAAGAAAACAGAGAAAATATTGTCCTGGTTGAGTGGGAAAAGTCCTGGATGAATGAATATGAATCAATAAACA
This sequence comes from Girardinus metallicus, assembly GCA_903067095.1. NCBI lineage: Eukaryota > Metazoa > Chordata > Actinopteri > Cyprinodontiformes > Poeciliidae > Girardinus > Girardinus metallicus. The sequence goes on along the minus strand of CAEGAE010005648.1, from coordinate 2,692 downwards.
CAAGTTTTATAAAAATGTGGGCTGATGGTTATTAATCTAACAACTCCCACGATAAAGCTAAATAAATGTATTTCCGCCACATTTTTAAAACGGTACAATTGATAATTAGTACAGATCAGATCTATTGCATAAATTTAATCAATATGAATATTACTGAAAACTTCATTTGTTTCGGTAATTAAATTTACTCCAAGTGAAGCAGATTAACACAAACTGATGCTTTCATTTCAGTTAATTTTGATGATTTTCTGCTAACAGTTGATAAAAATATGACATTTAAGGTCAAAATATTAAATGAAACCAATAAAAAATATATTTTAATATAAAAACTGGCTTTAATGAAAAGCCTGTTTAATAGCTGCTTAAGTTTGTTTTTAAATAAATTCACTTTAAGTGAAACACTTTATGTAGATTAACACAAACTGGTTATTTTAGGCCTTTATTTGTGTTAATTATGATGATTTTCTGTTTACAGTAGAGGAAAATATGACATTTAATGTCAAAATATTTATCTTTATTAGTGTCTCACGTGTAGCATCTTTGAAAATCTGATGCTTATGTATATTTATTTTATGTAAATATACATAAATAATGATATTTTCCTGAATAAATCCAGAATAATCTGTTTAAAAGTTATTTGACATATTCTGAGGAGCAAATATGGATCACAGTAATAAAATGCAACAGGAAATATTGCTAAATAAATAAAACTGGCTGATCCAGATCACTCAAACAGCCACCTTTTGTTTTCATTTTAAAAATGTTCTTAGTATTAACTTGAGTTTAATTCAGAAAAGTAGGTAGTTTCTAAAATTTTATTTCCCTTTGGAGTCACTGAAGTGTTTTTGAATTATAATTTAGTTCAATTAAAATAATCTTCGCCTGGTTGAATTGTGTACATTTTAACCAGCAGCATGTAGAAATTCAACGGCAACGTTTTTCTAGTTTTGAATGAAAAAAGATTTTTACTTATTGATTTATTCCACAGCAGAATGAAGTTCAGCTTCAGCCTCCGTCTCCTCGTTTCCTGTCTGAATCTCAGCAGAGCTCCGTGTTTCTCTACGTGGGAGTTGGTGGGAGAGCGGAAAGCGTTACGCAACCACAACTGGGCTCGGCGTCCAGAACCAGAACCAGAAGAAGAAGAAGAAAACACGTAGGAGGTGTGAGCATCTTTCTCTGAGCTTCATTAATAAAACAAAACCCGAATCCCCGGCTTCTCCTGCTTGTTAGTATTCAACATGTGAGCTTTGTTTTCTGCAAACACTCCGGTGGCTTTTTGGGTTTTCTGAGCCGTGGCTTTTAAAATTCACTGAATGTGAGGCATCAGAGGGGAAAAAAGAATGAAAACGTCAAGAAAATTGTGAAAAAAGAAAATAGGAACAAGAAATGGAAGGTAATTAAATGGAAAAACAGAATGGTGGTTGAAAAAATAAACACATTAAAAAGTAAAAAAAGAGATAAAGGAGGAAGAAAAGGCCAATAATAATAAAATAAACTAAATATATGGACCAGTTTCTTTGTGGTGTTTCTGTTCATCACCAAACTCCCTCCTCTTTCCTCTGGGGTTCGCTTGTTTCCGTGTGAGTTATTGCTGCTACCTGAGGGGATTCTGATGGTTCTGTGGGGAAGCAGCAGAATCTCCTGGGTCATGATGGATCACAGATGTTTTTCAGCTGCAGGTTGGAGCAAACAGGAACAAACAGGCACAGTGAAAAACAAACCGGTTTAAAACTGAAACAGACAGGATAATAACAACCTATTATCATTATCACTATTATTATTATGCAATTATGTTAAATGTCACGACTACAAAGTGTACTGTTAAAATATTTCCAATTTAGTGCAGGTAAAAGTTTCTTCACAACTTCTCAATAATATCAGAATCTATATTTTGCTCAAATGTTCACACAATAAGCAACTGTTACCTTAATGAACAAACTCAACACTATTCTCATTTCATGTATGTCCCTTTTATCGGCACTCTGACAATCATCTATTTTTCCAGGCATCACATTCTACCTTCTTTTTGTGAAACACTAACAGCTCCACCTATCAAAGTTATTTCCCCACCCTCTCAGATCTCGACATTCTAAGGGTGCGGCCAACAGGTACGTTCCACCGTAGATTACTGGAAGCGATTAAAAGTGCAGGTGAAGCTCACAGAGGCATTCTTACTGAGAGCTGAAATGGAGCAGAGAGGAGTTCAGATGGATAAAATCACCTGTTCCATCTGTTTGGATCTCCTGAAGGATCCGGTGACTATTCCTTGTGGACACAGCTACTGTATGAACTGCATTAAAGATCACTGGGATGGAGAAGATCAGAGGAGAATCTACAGCTGCCCTCAGTGCAGGAGAGAATTCAAACTAAAACCTGTCGTAAAAACGAACTTGATGTTAGCTGCCTTAGTGAAGAAGACTGGACTCCAAGCTGCTTCAGCTGATCACTGCTATGCTGGACCTGAAGATGTGGCCTGTGATGTCTGCACTGGGAGGAAAATGAAAGCTGTCAAGTCCTGCTTATTTTGTTTGGCTTCATATTGTCAATGTCACCTGCAAACTCACTACGATGTTCCACCATTACAAAAACACAAGCTGGTGAATCCCTCAAAGAATCTCCAGGAGAACATCTGCTCTCGTCATCATGAAGTGATGAAGATCTTCTGTCGTACTGATCAGCAGTGTATCTGTTA
>CAEGAE010005646.1:0-104806 GCA_903067095.1 Girardinus metallicus | reverse complement strand
CTAAGTGAACAGGTTCGTGAACTCTACATGGGTTTGAACTTTGCATTTTAACCCTGACCTCATCTAGATTCAGTCCAAAGCACACTTCCATATTTGCAATGAACTCCCCCGTATCTGCGTTAAATGGTTCGTTCCTGCTTAGCGCGCTTGACGGTGACATTTTCAGCTATAGGGATTTCTCTTTGTCTTTGCTCTTTTTACAATTACACAACAAAAACAATATATTTTGTTGCTGACAGCAATTCAAACAATCTTTATAAAATGATAAAAAAAAAAAAAAACAGCCTCCTCTCTGGACTGCAGCCAGTCCAAACAGTTTTACCTTAGCTTGCATTTAAGTTACAGATATATATTACCTGTGGCAAACACGGCTTTCTTGGACAGGGTTTGGTAATCAATGATGGAAAACTGAGGCAGCTCGATGTTCTCCACTCCAGTGACTGACCCAGCATTGCTTCCTCCCTGCCAGTAAAACTCAATGTCGTCTGTAGTGTATCCATCTGAGAGAAACAGGAAAACAGAAAATTTTTTTTCAAAAGTTTAAGTCAACAATATCTGTCCTTGGATACTTGCACAAGTAAGAAAGGAGAGATCAAAGCTGTCCTTAAAAACGTCTAGAAACAATTCCAATGGCAGTCACAGGCCAGAGACCTTAGGACCCACAACCAGAAACCAGTGAAACTCATTGAAGGGGAATGTGCATTTGGTCTAGTTCTACTCAAAAGTTAGTCCTTTTTTTCCCAATCTTCTCTACAATAAGCAGGATGTTAGGAACAGAAACTGGTGAGGGAAGTAGGAAAGTCACTCTGACATCTCTCTGATCTTGGAGATTTACAGCTGTGTTAGTGTGCGATTGAATAACCTGAACTGTCGGTGACCTCCTGAATGGATTGTCAACAGATTTATTCAGCAGGATGTGAACCCACATAAGCTGCAGATCCTTTGGGAACATCTGCCAGAGTTTTCTCTTTTATTTCTGTTTTAGTATCATTTTTTCACATCATAAAAAGGAGTGAAAATACATTGCAGGTTGAAAAACATGACTCAAGGGAAATACTTTCACACTCAGAGAACATGAAGTCTGGAATGAATCAGCTAGAATGAAAACGGTTTACGGTGCTCATCAGTCAGCGAACTGCTTTCAGGAAGAGTTTCAAAAAATAGGTGACACCTCACTGGAGAGACAAACCAGGAGTTAACACACAGGGAGCTCTTGCAGTGGTGCATTGTCCCCTGTCTTAATGAGGAGCAATTTCAGGACCCTTACTGGTAGATTAATGACACTGAAGAATAACATTTCAAACCTGTGTACTGTCTTTTCCTAAATCCACCACTTTCAAAAGTGAAAGCCTGGTTATATGTTATAGGCTTGGTGACTTTCCTCCAACCACTGTCTCTATTTGCTTGATCATAAAACAGCACTGAGCAGAACATACCCAATGCAAGGTTCTGATGAAATCTAGATTTTTCTTCATTTTTTCCCTAAATTTCACATTTGCTTATACTCTGAAAGAATAAAAGTTAATATTTTGCATGATTTATTAAACTTTCATAAATCCTCAGCAGACAAAGGAAATGCAGAAGTCTTTAGGGTCAAATTATCTCATACAACTTGTAATTGATAACATTTTATTGAGATGTCCAATCAACCAAAAAATTTTGAAAAGGCCAATGTATTTATTTACTTTAATTGGTCCAGAAAGTAAATAATCTCAAGTAAATTTGGCCTTCACAACTAACTTGTGGTTTGGTAGCATTGCATGCTGCCCCAGCTTTCTGCAGGACAGCACAGCATTTTACCTTTAAGAAATAATATAAAAAGAACAACAAAAAAACTTAATTGAAAGATGCAACCAGTATGAAGAAGCGCAAACGATATGGTGACATTCGTTAGGCTGGAATATAACACATGTTGGGTCAATGGTACTAGATTTTAAAGCCATGTAGGTTTTGGTGGTTTTGTGCAGCAGAACTTTGTACAAAAGTGGCCGCAATTACTGTAACTGCAGTGACTAGTTGACAAGACTTTGTGATGAACAAAGTTGAAAAAATATCAATACAGACTCAACAATACATGTCGCCATCACAGATATTGTGTTTTTCTTGTTTAGTAATCAACCTTCTTTTCGATCTAACACATTTTTTGTAGAAAATAAGGGGGAAGCCTTGGCTATAACCACTTTAACAAATATCTGTTCTGCCCTACTGTAAATAATATGGGCAGATTCCCTGGAGACAAGAAGTACTGAAACATTTTACAAGATGTCAATGTACAGTGCCATGAAAAAGGGATCATACCATTACAGACTTCTTTTGTTTTTGATTTACTTCCAACACTTAAAATGTTTCAGATGACTAAAATCAAATTTTAGTCATCAGACAAAGATGAATGGACTAAATATATCTTTCAATTAATTGCGGGAAAAAAAAATCCATCCAAATATACCTGCACCTATATAAAAACAATGTCACCTCCCTTGTAAAATGATCAATTAACTTGACATGGTTCACTTTCTATAGCCACACACCAGAACTGCAGGACAAAATAAAAACTCACAAAAGCAAAATTTGTCTCCTGCTACATGAAGCCAGGTAGTCTGACACCATGGCACACATTACAGCTGCCACTTTGAACGAAAACGATCAATGAGCAATGCGCATGCTCTGTGTGCTTTTTCATTCTTGTGTTTTATTTATTTGCTAATTTAAAAAATATCAATGTACATAATTAAATAAAATAATGATAGCTATTGCAGTGTATGCACAGCATTACAAGAACAAAGAACGGCTCTCAGTGAGGCTCCAGTCCTATATTCTTAGTAAAGAGAAGTTCGGAAGACTCGAATCGTTCGTGAATGTCACATCACTATATGGCAGACTTTTGGACACAGTGTTGTCCCATATTTGCGACACGTTAGTCAACATCTCCGCACAATAATTCAGCACAGTAACGGACTTTTTTTTCCATCACAAATGCTTATGTGAAACTGTACAGCTAGCTTTGCTAACATCACGTCAAACGGAGCTTACCTTTCTTTAAGCTTCTTTTCTAAGTGACGAAAAAAGTTAGACGTAGTCCCACCGTCTATGAAAGCGACGCGCTGCTGAATTAGCTGTCGCTATCGGATTTCATATGATTTATGCAGCGCAATTCTATTACTGGCGATTAGACGGACATCTTCTCCTGCTCAGAGGAAACCACTGCGCATGTCTCGGAGCGCCGCGTGCGAGTGAAAGGTGGGGAGGCGGTGGGCGGAGTAACAGAAACACGTAATTGGTAAGTGACGTTACTGCTTGAATTTTAATCGGTGCGTTTTGCATCCAGTGAAAACAAACATATTAACAAGTAAGTTTAGTGATATTTCTACAGTGGTCTTGAAATAAAATCCCGAGTCCACAGCGCCCGAGACCGAGACAAGACCGAGACCATGAAACAATGGTACAACACTGGTAATGGTCTGAGTCTGCCTTACGTCTTCGGGACCTGTATAATTTGGTGATGTTACAGATAGTACTCCCTAGTAGAAAAGTCTTCATAGAGGTTCCATTGAAGCGCGCTTGGAAAATGTGGCAAGACAAGCCCACCTATGGACAAAAACAGGTTCTTGAGTCACGTAGTCAAAGTACTGGGCAAAATCCAATTGTTATTCTGTTGCATTACTATAAATATACTCATAAATCCTTTGCTGTGTCTGAAATAAAACAGCTCTGTACAGAATAGTGTCTCAAGACTCCTCCACAGAAATGGAAAAAAGACTCATTACCAGCTATTGTAATAAGTGATAGCTACTGCTGCAGTTGCTTTTTTGTGCCTAATAAAGGAAATCATTTTAATACTGCATCTTCTATTCACTTAGATTTCCTTTGATTGCCTAAAAGGTTTAGGTTTGCAAAAAAAACAAAAATAAAACATGGTAGCAATCTCTTAAGGTGACACACATAGCAAGATGCTGTCTTGATTAAATAATTTTCTACCAGATGAAATATTACCAACTCCTCAACTTTTCCAAAGGAGAACATTTTATTCCATTTCTTACTTGATCTAAGTGCTAATTTTTTTTTTTTTGCCCAAGTTGCTGTGTGCAAACAAAACAGCAAACAAAAGCTGCAGATCTGATGCTAAATGTGGCATCTCATAATCTTTGTCCTCTAAACTCAAAACTGACTGTGTTTTAATAAATTCACGCTTCCTTCCAGCTACTGGACATCCTCCAGCTTCCCAGAGGCTGAGTTGGACAAGAAATAAAGCCTTTCCCTTTACTTTCCCTGGCAGGTCTCTGGGCTACATCTACAGGCTGAAACAGAGTGACCCGGCCCCCAATACCCCATCGGTAATTAGACCCATTTAATTGGGTCAATGTGTTTCTCTTTTCAGGCTCTCCATCTTATCTGCAGGCAGTTGAAGGATTTCTGGGAATTAACAGCTTATCAAGAGCGGAAGAGCTTCATTATGCTTTTACTTAATTTTTCTCATCCCTTTTCAGTACAAAGAGGAGCATTTTAGAAATGGCTTAAGTGAACAATTAGAATAATTTGAACACGTTGAATGATTTAAAAGGAGAATTGCCTATTGTAATGACAGTTCTTCCAAAGGGAATCGAATATCTCCTGATTTATTGAACTAAATTCAGCTTGAGTTTGTGTTTTTACCTGTCTGAACTACAACATGTCTTATAAATAAGAAAGGCTCCATATCTTCACACCTGAGTACTTTTTTTTTTTTCAAATATAATCTCTTCCTTTGTGAAACCATCTCCCAGTTTTGTTCATGAGTAGCCTGTCTACTTAGGCTCAAAATGTATCATGAGGGACATTTCTATTCATTTTCAACTCAAAACTTGAAAATAATTTACCGTCTAAATAAGAAAACATAAAATCGAAACATTCAATCGATCATAAACTAAATATGGCTAATTTTGTTTACATGACATAACTCACAAAAGGTGCTACTGTATTGTTTTGAAGTATGTGATGGTCGTGGTACTTGGAAAATTTGGTATTTAGGTGCTCGTTATTAAAAGTCTGAGATCCACTGCGTCTTCAAATCAATTAACCCACTGCTGCACCCTCACAGGATGCTCTTGCCACAACAATGTTTTATTATGGGTTTGGTTTTTTGAGAGTGATTTCTTAGTGTGGAGAAAAGTGTGCACAATGTTTTGCAAATGGGCCAGAAAGGTAAGTTATGGTTTTATCCTTCCACATGTTTGCAGTGGAGCATCTAAATGGCTGCTTCATAACTGAAAACGTATGCAGTTTCCAGTTATGAGTTTCCAGTTATGAAACTTCATAAATGGAAGTTTCTATTTGGCAGCTATTTGGCTGCCAAATAAGAAAACCCATTTCACTTATCTTTAATAGACATCAGGAATAAGTGGATGATTAGGGATTAGGGTGTGTAGTGAGATTGTTGCTTTAGTCTGTTGTGGTAACAAAGAAATTCATCTGAAAGGCTAAACTTTGATTTAACTGCTCCATCTGTACTAACTTACAACATTCATAAGATTTGGATTTTTACTAAGATCCTTGATACAAGCAGCTGTAATGTGCAACATCCATTAGAATAAAGATTTGCCCATATCCAGAATTTCAACTTCATCTGTTGCTTTATACATCATGTCTAGCCAAAGGTTAATTTGCAGAACTGCTTAAACTTCTATAGAAAACTAAAAACAAACAGCCATCAGTCATAAAATAAACTGATGTATATTAATGAGTTTTTGGAGAGCTCATATGGCTTTGTTGCATATGCATGACTTATGCATGAAACTCCAGGCAGAAAGGCGCTCTACCCTCTCTAAATGTAGACATATACTGTATAATGTGTGAGACTTTAACTATTCATCTCAGCATTGTTAATTATTTAACTGAGGCAGTCCGGACAGGTCCAGTCAAACAGGAACTGCCAGTTCACATTAGATGGCTTTAAGCTGAATGTGACCTTAACAACCTCAGATGATTTTGACCTGAGAAACTGATATTTCAGTAAATTTTAATAAAAATACAATATCATCAAACCTCTTTTGGTGTGTAGGTTGAGAACCATTTCAATAGAAAAACTGAAAATGAACCCCAACCAGAACAAATATGGTCTGGGTGGTAAAATCAATTTACTAAAAAAAAAAAAAAAACACAGGGAGGACCCACAGTTAAGTTTCTTTTATCAGCATGAACACCTATGGATTTCCAAGAGGAGGGATATGGACAGATGGAAAAATGAAGGATGGGTGGATGGAAACATGACTGGACCAAGACTGAAACAGGGATGGAAAAATGGTTGGGTGGACAGTCAAATGTAAAGTGTGTTTATTAACAAGCAGTTAAGATGCTAATGTTGTACATCTGTAGTTAAGCTAATATACAAATCTGACATGTACATGAATGACCATGTAGTTAAATTCCTGCTTTATTAATCAGAATTATGATTATTTCAGATTTATAAGAGGTGCTCTGACAAGCTGTATTTTCTTTGGATTTTATAATTCTTTTATCTTCAGGCTTTTGTACTTTTGTCCATTTTTATCACTTGGATTTTCTATAGCTTCCCTAACACCTGGTTTAACTCCTGGAACATGTAGTAACAGGTTTTAGTAAAACTCTTCTAGATCTGTGAACTGATCCTTTGTTTTACATTATTGTGGCTTTTTTCATCTCTGGTTATCCTAATGAATATCAGGTATCTAGTTTCACCACATGAAGATCATGACAGGTTCTTGTGCCATAGTTGTGTGACTTCTGAAAACAGACCGATCTATCCGGGTTCACTCAGCATCTCTTGAATCAGTTTGCACTTAAAGACTGCGTTGCTTACAGCTCTCGATCTCCAAGGTGCAGTTCTGCTCATCCAGCGGGTATCTGCGAAGATCCATCATGCAGGCGGCTGTCGTGGTGATCCTTGGTGAAAACAACAACAAAAAAATGTTCATTTGATTTCTTGAAGTTTAAGGGTAGAGCATAACTCACAGAACCGACCTTCTAAACCTTGAATTACACAAATCCTTTTAAACCTTGAGTGGAGCGAAACTATCCGTCTCGTTCCCATAATTGCCTTTGCTCTGCTGAATTGACGTCTGCAGCTCTTCTCCCTTTGTAAAGCTTTGTGTTTTAATCTCAATTATAGCAGGCAGTAATTAGGAGTTAACAATAAAACCGGATGAAACTCTCAGTGAAGTTTTACAGCCAAAGCAACAACCGTCACAAACTGTTCTCCGTACGGATGGAGCAACACCTTATTTACAGCCTCATAATCTGTGTGTACGACAGAAAACACAATTAAAGGTCATCCCAGATATCCACTGTAGCATGTAGGTAGATTATAATTAATGTGCTGAAATGGAAGGATAAATTACAGGCATTTTTATGGGTGACCTGCACTTATACTCATTCAGACAGAAAATCTGGCGGTGTATGGAATACGTGGAGCAAATAAACGATCCCTGCATGCTTCATAGACTTTAATTAGACATACGTAAAGCTGCCTTATACTCAGTAAAGCTTATTAAAAAGTATTTATTGTCAAATGAAATACAGTCTGTCCAAAATAAAACATTCCTATTCATTTTTATGTTGATTTACTGACACACATTTGGGGATCTCCAATTTACAATTAGGGCAGTAGATCTGAAGCTATTTAGAAAACATTTTCCAGCCAACCCCCCATAACAAGATGAGGAGAAAAATTTAATACACCACTATTAACGACTGGAATATTAATTTAAATGTTTGCTTTCTTTTTTTCTTCATTGTGAAGAACATTAACTACTTTTCATTTTGTCCTATTATCTTTTCATGGTAAAAATGCAATAAAGTAGCAACTGTACTTTTATAAAACAATAATGTGAGTAAGAACTTTGGTTCAAAACAGTTGTGGAAATGAACTTCCTCCATTTTGGTCAACATTTGGTGGCAGCTGAACAGATTTGTCTTATCAGAGCCAGTCATTAACAGAGATCCTGCAGATAACAATGCCATGCTACACCTCATCTTGTCACCATGGAATGTAGATTTGTTCAATGTGTAAAATGGAATGAGTAATCCTAAAGTATTCATGGGTCAGTATATTATATATTAAATACCTCCATTCAGCTCTGGCTCTGCCCCCATCTCTTCTTTCGATCAGTCATATGTACAAACATGAACCAGGAGGATCCCATGTATAACCTGACCACTGAACTTAGGTCTTTGTTCTGTCATTATCTGTATCTCAGATTTGGAAGTGATGTCTCATTCTTGCTGCTTCATACTCAACTAACTGTGAACCAATCTAGAATGTTAAGACTTCAAAACACCAGCAGAACGACATTGTTTACAAAAATAAAAGGGGAGCTGCAACAAATTCTCCAAGATTCCATTGTTTTCTCTTAATTTGGAGAAAAAGCTGTTCCATCATGGCATAATATAAACTCTACTGACGATAAAAAGTATTCTTGGGCTCTGGTTTGTGCATCCAGTTGTGTGATTCTAAGGGATTCACAACTATGAAAACAGAACTGCAACCTTCTCTTTACAAGTCAGTGAATGGACACTTTCCATTTGTACTGTCTGTCTGTGCCTCTCCACCAGCTTTAAGACATATCCAAAGCTTCTTTAAGTGTTCAGTGTGTTCAAGAAAAAGATGAACAGCCAGGAATATTCAGAAGGTAAAGGATAAATATTTATGTTTTTATGGGCTTTTAGCGTCCATGACAGTGTAAGAGCTGGAAAAACGTGAAGACAGCTGAACTTTTACTGTCAGAGTAAGGAGGTATTAAAGGATTTTTTCATTTTCACAAGTCACCCTGGAATCCCTGGATATGCTATTTTCAGCCTCCTTTCAGAAAATATTTTCTGAAGCACAAAGCCTTAGGAAAAAGTTCAAAGACATAATAATATTGCAAATAAACACAAATAAATGATATAAATAAATAAATTTTTATCTACCCGCAAGTAGTGCCAGTCTGATATGGGGTACTGATTCTAAACCATGTTATCCACTCATTTATAAAAGTCACAGTTTCAACTTAAGTATTTAGGTCCAAACAAAATATAATGTTAACAAGCTAAATATTTAGTTCTGAGCCAGCAAATATTTGATTTACAAACTAAATTGCTAGTTTATAGCTAAATATATGCAAGTTTACTTGCTAATGTACTGAAGTGAACAATCAAAAATAAAAGCTGTGTCTTGAAAACTTCTGCATTAAGTCCTGCTGGGTATATTCTCCTCCTGAGCCATTATTAGCAATTCACTATTATGCACAAATTTTTGTTGGTCTATCTTATAAAAGTACAGATAAAATGTATGTTTGCGCTTGTTATACGACAAAAAAAGTGCAGTGGTTGTAATGTGTATTTGTTATTTAATAACCTCAGACTTTTTACTGTGATTTCTCCATATGTGGCCTCATGATCACTATGACTAGTTAAACAGAAGCTTTTCAGACTTTGCATCAGCTCAGACCCAGCAGCACAGACTAAACTTAGCCTCTGTGTCATCTTTTCTTTCCCTTGCTGAGAAAAGCTTTCTCTTAGTTGTGACCATACCCGAGATCTGCCAATGATGATGATGTGGAGATAAACAGGTCTTTGATGTTGTCTTCATTATTCCAAGGTGCTGAATTTCCAATAATTGGGATGTGAGAGTGCCAATCAAAGCTGAGGTCATTTTGGGAAACCTAAATATAGCCCTTGTCTCAGCAGCGAGCACACTGGATGAATAATTGTCGGAGCCTTTGGGGGATAATGATTCTGCAGCAGAGCAGTGTGAAAGATATGATCATCAGTCCTTCAGATTCTGGGGCCAAAGTAGAGAAGGAAGGAGAAATATACTCCCAGCAATGCAGGGAGAACCTCCTGGACCAAGGCCCTTGCATCATTCATTCATTGTATTCAATAAATTTGTTAAACATTTACTTGAATCTCCTGTGAGTATTTTGCATGTGGGCCCAAAGCTTAAAAAGAAATATGACAAACCCCAACCAGGGGGACAGGCAATCATCCTAAGGGTCACAAATTACATAGGGGTTGCACTTTAACATCCATGATTAGAGCATGGTAATTGAGTGCTTACAAAGAGGACAAATTGGTTTCATGGCTTTTATCCAAACATTAAGAACAGTGGCAATATTCTGTAATAATTACATCTTATATCGTTCTGGAAACACACATATTCTTTAGGATGGAAATTCTGGTCCAGGGTTGGGGTGAAAAGGTCAAAAAGAGTGAGGGAAATGAAAAGTACGAGAACTGGAGATTAAACGGAGGAAAGAAACTAGCTTAGAGGGAAATAAAGTCTTGTCTATCTGAATACACTGAGAATTGCTTCACTTTAGGAAGGGACAGAGTGCTGAAAACAGCCCGCAAGGCCCATGTTCATTCAGCATCAAAAGAAGAGTTGTTTCTGGGTAAATCCAGCCTCCTTGTCCTTTTCATTGGGCTGCTTCAGGTCTGACTTAATGCTTCCTGCTTCCCTCTCTCATTGTATCCCTGTTTCTGTCTTTGAAAAGCTGCTTCTATGTGGACCTTAAAAAAACCAGCTCCTCCAGACACAAAAACAACACAATCATCTGAGGCTAAATGCTCCCAAAAACCATAAAACCCAGAAATTTCAAGTTTGTTAAAATGTTAAAAAAAAAGCACAATAGTAATAATGTGTTTGTGAAGGATAATGACCCCTAAGAAGCATGAAGGCATTTGTACCAAATGAATCGAACAAAAGCTTTTAAGTTAATCAACTAATTCAATGAAATTTGTTAATGTATTAGAGCAGATTGCACAGAATCTGACTGTGCAATCTGAATACCTGGAGAAAAACCACAGCCTCTGTTTCTCTTAAAGGGCCAGAATTGTGTATTTTTCAGGAACATAGTGCCATTTCTTTAGCACAATAATGCAACCATTTGTTGCCAACAGTACGAAGTTGCTTGACGCTGTCAGCAAGTGTGAGTGAGTGCATCTGTACGAATCGTGACTTTTAAATGAATAGGGCAGCAACAACATATAACATGGACAGAATGAAATTCTGCAGGAAGTTCAAGGATGTCCAGTTGAAACCTGTTATTTTCTCTGATAAATCTTCATTTCAATTGTTTGGTTCATCTAGAGATGAGAAGGCGAATGCTGGCACATGGGACTGACTGGTAAAAAAAAACAATGAAAATACCATCCAAGAGCAACTTCTACCAATAATCTGGTCCAATTTGTTGGACCCCTTGTAATTTAATTTTCCACCGTGACGAAAAACCGTGTCACTGTACAGACTTGAAAATAAAGAGATTCAAATAAAAAAACTATTTGATGCGGTTTGGATGCCCCCAAATCACTATCCTTGACTAAAACCCACTAATCATTAGTCTGCTGTCTATGATTTTGTCAACTGTATTCCAAACAAGGCATGGCGTGTTTTGAATTCCATGTTTTTTGTAGCTTGTTTTCTTGTATCTTAGTATCACTGTAAATCACATCTGTATCACATTTTGTTCATAATCTGCTCTGCCAGCTGCTAGGATATTTACAGACAGAGGCCAGAGCCCCCTTCACAAAACACTTTAAGGAGGCTTAAGGTGTCTTTTAGACTCCATGTGTTTTGTCAGTGGACAAATACAGACGTCAGACCCACCTCTGTTGCATCCTACCTCGCTAAGCGAAGTACTCACAGATGTGCAACCAGTCACTAAATAGTTTTAAAACTGTAAATAAAACTCAGAACTCATTAGATGAAACAAATAAAAAGGTGTGATATACAGGTTTAATTTTAAGCGTTTCCTCTGCCACTATCAGATGATACATATTTTGTCTGGCATTAATGTTTTGAAAAAAAAAAAAAGATAGAATGCAAAACCTAAGAATGCATATTTTATGAGTAGTGCTTACGGCGATGTTGCCCCACACCTCCTGTCGTCCAGCACTGCTGGGTTTATTTTTGGAAACGTACAGCTATGTGGAATATCTTGTGATCTATAAATGCCCAGAGGGAGCTCAGAGGCAGCTTGTCTTCGAGGGTTTATCACAAAAATATTTTGTGAAAGAAACTTGTGTAGCAGAAGACGCTGTGCTTAGTATGAATTAAACACTTTAAAATTCTTAACTTTAAAAACAAAGTTTAAAAAAGCAGGGAATGTTCATGTTTTACTTGCACTGCACGCAATTAAATAAAACTGTATCAAAACATATGTTATGAGCTGAATTATGAAAGAGTCATCACATTATGCTAAGGAGTCATTAATTAGCCTTGCACTGCAGCAAAATGCTCTCAGAGCAAACCCTGTAAGTAGGACCAAGACTGTAGATGATTGTAAAGTCAGAAAAAAAACAAATCAAGTTACCTCTGAGCTTTGCAGGCAAAGTTTTATTAGGATATTATAACATTCTTAACAAATTTAACCTGTGCTGGAGAGGCATACTACAGATGTTCCACAAAAACTGTTAAAGAAAGATATTTGTTGCTTTTGAGAAACTGCAGCATCCTGAATCCCACTAACAAGGAAGTAAGTGTGTTACAAAAGAAAGGCAATGTGTCTTTCAATTGCTGGCATCAAATTTATTAACTTTAATCAGGCATTGTACTGAGAGACTGTATCTTCCAGTGCCCATTTGTAAAAAAAAAAAAAAAAAAAGGATCAATATTGGGGCAAAAATTAAGATCAGGACAAACCAAATTGACTAATTTCACAACACAATGAACAGTCGTGTCGAGACAAGACAAAAAAAGCAGCTCAAATATCCAAACGTAGACATTTTGCACCTGTGGTCAGAAACATGTCCCTGATCTTAATCAACCATGTGACTAGTTCTCAAAAACCAAACTGACCAGATCAGATCTCATTGATAAGAATCAATGAGGTTAGGAAGAAGAAGTATCAGCATTGGAAACAGCCAATCTCAACAGAAATGTTATGGATTTGTAAGTACAAGTCTTTCAATTTAAAGAACTGTTATGGATTTTTCTTCAATATACCAAAATGCATATATCCTGACAATATATAGTTCTGTATCTGTTTATTCACAGCAGAACAACATTTGAGGCTAAGGAAACTATTACTCACTGTGCAGCTGATGCCGTATGCCAGTGTTGCAGTTTGACTTGAACCATACTGAAAGACATATGTCTACGAGTGCATTCACATCCTTTCCTTATTCTGCGTCCCGGGGAGCAGTCTACCAAAGGATTTCCAGTTAAATGAAGGGTTGCCATGAAAACCATTTTGGTTTTGTATCCTGCTCTGGTCAACAGTCAGAACCCTGCTGCTCAGCCACCTGGCATCGCTTCACCAAATCCTCGATGTTATGGGTTAGGATTGGTGCATCGTTGACAGAAATCTCCAGGATTTCAATAATTTTTCTTTAGAATCAAAATTTATGTTTTATTTTGCACTGAAAGCTCTCTGCTAACAGGCAAGTTTCATCTTGTGAGAAATGGTTAATGATGATATATTAACCACAACCATAAACAGAATTTCTTAAAAAAAAAATTAAATAAAAAATGTAACTGAGGAGGAAATGATCAAATTAGATCTGAAAAAGGTGAACACAAAAATATGTACTGAATGATTCCACAACGATGATGGGTTTAATGTTTACTAGTCAGACCCAGGTTTTCTGACTCTCTATTTGAATAATCTTTGTGCCCATTAATAAACAAAATAAAATATTACTCAGCCTTTAAATAACTTATTCTCATAATTTTTATTTCATGTAACGTCTCAGATATTGTGTCTGAGTAAATTTCTTCCGCTAACTTTGCATTACCTTTGATTACAACCCAAACACAAAAGCACAAAAAAATCCACTGATCTTCTATTACATTTAGGCATTTTAAATGTCCCCGTCTTTTGCAGCAAAATCGCTTCAGCCTCACGCATTCTTAGTGGATTAGTCATCTCTTTGAAGCTACACACTGGTAACACCGACACATTGATCAAAACTGAATTTGGGTTTCGCAACAATTGCAGCAATTAATTGGCTTAGTATTCCCCAGGAAAGATTTGCATGCTTTGAACAGAAGTCTTTTGGAAACACAAACATCCCGGAGGCAGCACTGTTCCTCATTAAAACCTGGTCCCTAAATTCCTTTTATATGTACAATCTACAATTTTAAATCAACCTCTGTTAGAACAAGAGATTTCAAGCTTGTTGAAATATGGCATGTCTTATATTTTTCAACAAACCAATCTGGGATTTGTGTGAACGCATTTATGTCATTGGAAGAAAACCTTGTCTTTAGTACAAACATCCTCAACATTTCTCAAAATCTTATGTTTCCAACATGATTTATCCAGATGACAGAAAACCTAAGAATTTAGAGAAATACTGCACAATACGTAATTGCCAGCTTTAAACTTCAAATGTTTTATGTGCTTCATTACAAAAAGTTATATTTTTGTCTTCTTTGTGCTATTCTTATGTACCTAATAGGTTCTTTTGTGAAAAGCTAGAAAAATATCTATGATTCTCCTTAAGAAACTGGCAGAAACATGCAGATTAGTTATTGTTAAAAGAATCAGTTTTAAATGATGGAGGATGTTTTATACAGGACCAAGAGGAAAATGTGCCAAAAAGAAAGCGAGAGTCTGAAAACCCTTTTAAGTTTTCAACTAAAAGGTCAGAATTAATTGTTACCTGAGGCCGTAAAGTACAGTTCCGTCAGGGTGTAGTCGGATCATCCTGTTCTTGACCGTCACCCCGTGGACAAAAGACTTCTTGTCATTAATAAAGTAGGTGTCAGGAACCCATAGCTGGTCAGCCACACGGTTGTCCAGGGTCAGGTTTAGGGGAATGCCTGTATAGGACAGCCGCTTATCTCTCCAAGACTGTTGGAAATACATGGTGATGGTGTAGTCCTAATGGGGCACAGAGACAGAAAGACTTTAGTTCCTTATTATCCCTTTGACATCGGACCAGCTTTCAGTGTTTTATCTATTCCAATGTTAAGAGTCTGGTTTGTACATTTGTTGATCATACTCGCATAAGTTCAACTTATTTCTCAGAATACACACGTGTTGTAAAAAAAAACAACAACAAAAAAAATTGCTCCGTCAGGCAGCTAGCTTTTCCAGCTTGCGAGAAACTGTGTATGCTTTGATCTCTGTTTTACTCTTGATTCTTATGTTGACTTCTTGCTGAATAAAACTCAAAATGACATCTCCAGATAAATGTTTAAAATATTTAGCCTTATGCCAGATGAAAACATCATGGATTGATTTCCTCTTCTAGTCTGAACTGTGTCAAAGTTCACATGGAAGGATAAAGGTTTAATAACCTGTGTATTTAATTACTGAAACTGCTGTGTAGGTTATTGGTGCAACTAACACACAATGTGGGATCCAGACTATTCAGCTCCTACTGTTCCTCCCTCATAAAAACACAACGTGTTCCAGCAGCAGAACAGACTGCAGAAGCGAGTTATGTTGTGTGATGTCAGCTCTTATTAAGCAGTGGGGAAAGTCACTGGCCTCCATGCTCCAGTTCTGAGACTCAGACAGTTGGAACTCCCAGCTTCACCTGCTCCTCAGAGGCTCCCGTTCCTGCATCAGTCTCAACTCTGCAACTGCTGCACCAGTCTTTCCATACTGTGGCTCACACAGGAATGGTGGAATAATGCAATAGAAGAGTCATGATGGTGTTCTAAATTTATTTGTTTAGATGTGAATAAAAATAACTTGGGATGATTTCTTGTTTTTAAAGCATCACTGAGCTTAGTCTACATCTAATGTCAGATGAACCCATTTTACATAAGAGCTGTCATAAAGCATTCAAAGACACAAACAATGCAGTTTTCTCCCATGAGAGCCAAGATCTCTCAATATAAACATTTGCATGTAGTGCATGGGAATCTAGTATGGATCGGACCAGATTAAGACGTCTGATACATAAAATACTCAACAGTAGGACTTCCAGAAGAAGCTTAAACGGGAAGAATTGTCTGTCTTTTTATTTATTTTTTTTGCTGCTCAGAGTTGATGTCTGAGCCTCGGGGAACACGTGTTTCACTGCTGTCTCTTGCTTTCAGGGTTAACATCTTAACATCGGGAAGGCACTCCACTCATGTTCTCACTTTCCAGCCGGGTCCATTAAAATGCTGGTGGAGTCCTGTGTGCTTCCTCCTTTTATGTAATTCTAACCCTTCAAATTGCATTTTGTTAGGGCTTTGAATCCACGAGGTGTTCGAGCATTCGAATTAGCTGCTGACTGGAACAAATGAGGAAGCCAGGGAAGTGATGTCATGAAAAGAAGAGGCTAGAGTCATAAAATCTGATTTAACAACCGGTTAAGATTTTTAGACTTCTTTAAGACTTGCTTACATATCAGGCAAATCTAATGTTTCACATCTGACCATATATTATCTTCTACTTATGTACAATGGAGGTAAGAGGAAAAGTCAGACATCCTTTCCATATGAGACACCCTTTAACTTCTCCTGAAGTATCCTAGGTATATTGAGGAGATAAAAGCTATCCCAAACCAACTTTTTGTTAAATCACAAACTGTGATTCATCACATTTTTTGGTCAGATTAAGTAGCCACACAACATTACTGTCTGACGTTTTTTTGTATCTCCACTGTCTATATTTTAGGTATAGCCTACCACAGGAATGTCCATGGCCCAGTCTTTCCAGTAGCACCTGTACAAGCACCTGGCAGCAAGACTTTGCTTCTTGGATGATTTAAAAATCAACAATCTTACTTTACCCGACGCCCGCAATCTGACTCTGCATAAGCGGAAGAAGATGTATGGCTGGATGGATGAATCTTACTTTAGAACATCAGTGATCCATGTTGAAAAAGGTCAAGTAATTAGATTTCCTTTGATAGTACAGGCATTCAGACCATCTAAAATGTTTCAACAAACAACTCATCAAAATGTCTCAGCTAAGAGCTGGTAGCATTTAGAGGAAAAATCACCAGGTTTCGGTTGATCTAATCTGGGAGAAGAGCAGCCGTTAAGATTCTTCTCACAGCTATTCAGCATTTTCAGCATCCGTTGCACTTTGCCAAGATGCTTATGTGTGCATTTCTCAGGAAGCTCGAGGGAAACTAACTTTCTGAAAAAAAAAAATAAAATGCATGTGTGTGTTTGAGGGCCATCTGTACTTTCAGAGGTCACCGTTCAACACCAAGATGAGCGTGGCTACAGCAAAAAATAAGGCAACCACTGCAACTGCTTTGGCCTGATAAATACTTTAACTAGAACACAGAGACTGTAGGGAGATTGCCGGCTGTAGAACAAACAGATTTGCAGATTTAAACTACATAGCTGCAAAGATAAAACAAAATTTTAATCAAAAGCAAGTCATATAGTAGGATGAGTCAGCTGAATGTCCTTATTTTTCTCAGCAGCAGGAGGTTCAATCAAAAGAAAATCTTCAGCCAGTTTTGTGAAAACAGGTGATAAAAACATGTCGAAGATACATGGTGAAAAGGTAAAAAATGTGAACCAACAAGATAGAGAAAACCAGAGATTAACAAGTGACAATACAAAGGGAGAATGAGGTAAGCTACACTACTTAACTAGTGTGTAGTTTTTAAAGCTTTCTACTTTGTCGTCATTTTAAAATAAAGTTTAATTGCAAGTTCAAATAAGAGATAAAAGAACATTGTTTTATTCATAAAGTGACATCGAAAGGTTTGAAGTGTGAAATTCTGGACAAGTAGACAGATGAGGATAATTGCTCTTGATCAGTCATTCTCTAAACTTTTCAAAGGTCTTTCAGAGTTTTTTGTGATGTGTTTGTTTGTACTTAGTTTTACTCCAGTTGTTACCTTTGTAAAGGATTTTATTTATTAAGTTACCCAACTCTGAGCTCTAAGTAATTTAGATAGGACTGAAAGTCAAGACATAAACCAATGTTTTGTGGAAGAACTAAATTGGTTTTCATATCACTGTTTAGAAATAGAAATGTCCATGAGGTGAAAAAAATATGATGGTAACATTCTTTAGAAATTATTTTTTACCACCACCAACGACCATAGTCATCTACAGAGAGGGGAGTGTTGCATTGCTGCTTTTAGTCTGGTTAGATCCATCCACACTGATGTGGTATCAATCTAAAAATGAAACTTTTAAAAGGTTTTATTTCTGTTTTATTTTTGTCACCGTGTTTTTAGTAACTTTGCTTTTGATTCAGATTTTAATTTGCGCACACAAGAACACTTCCTGCAGCGAGAGCTTTTCTGCACTTTTAAGTTAATGTGTGTCAAATGCCATCTGTTAAAAAAATAAATAAATACAATCCCAAGAAACTTAATTTTTCATGTCTGAAGCAGGTTTTGGGGAGTATCAGTATTAGTTGTCTATTTCAGTACATTCTCAAAGAATAACTCCTGCAGAGGTAGTCTTCAATATTGTCAAACTCTGCAAATATGAACTTGTAAATACTGACCAGTCTCAGCACTGGGATCCAGTTTAAACCAACAGAATGCTACATCCAAACATCCAGCTTAATGGAAGTAATAAAACAAGAATTAGTCATTCAGCCAGCCACTGGAACTGTTAGTTGCAATAATAAACTAGAGATGACATTACGTCTCATGAGGCAGCAGCGAGAAAGTGCTGCCTCATAAAGCTGAGAACACAGAATATGAAGCAGAGCGACCTGCTTGTGTTATGCGAGGGTGGGTTTACAGTCTCTTTGGGGATGGAACTGTTATTAGAAGCAGCTGTTCCCCTCAGCACCCACTTGTCCATCATCAAGGTGGCACCTAGGTGTTTCAGAGGCAGAGTGATACCCTAAACGTGAACCGAATACTGAGTACTTACAGCCTAGAATCAGGGAGAGGAGGTGCTTCCTTACTGCAGTGAAACCACACTGACCTGCACCTCATGTAGGCACCAAACCTAGATGACCAAATGTTGAAGCTTTGCTGCCTTTTACACATTTACCTAACCTGTGAAAATATGTCTCTGTAACACTATTACACTTGTTCCATTTCTTTCATCCTGTTGGTCTGACTTGCCCTTATATTTTCATCTTAATGCAGCAAAGGGTCTTGTGCTGCAATAACCTCACTGCAGTGTGCTGCGGTTTGACCCAATTCCTCCTTATCTATAACCATCTTTGGCGGAAACTGAGCAAACATCAGAAAAGGGATTACAAAGTGAGGTAGGAGGAAAGGCAACATCACTTTCTAATCAGAAAAATACTGCAGCCATAGCAGAACCAGGGCACATGATGTAAAACACATCCCGATCACAAGTCAGGCAAATACAACTATGAACTCCTGAAATATCAAAGTAATAACCAGGGGTTTGCTGTTCTGGAACATACACTCCCTGGCAAAAAGCTGGAATTTTTCTATATGTTACTGGAAGTCAAATAACAACAGAAAGCATGGGTAGTTTGGTGTTTTGGTTCAACAGTTCACAATTCCTCACTACCTTTGACAATGACTCCGCAAATTATCCATCCTAATCTATAGATGATAAAATCGTCTTCTGGAAGTCGGTTTGTAGGTGCCAGCCTGTCAGTGGGTTTATCACACTATTGGTCCATTTATATTTTCTACATAAAAACACCCACAAAATTCAGGCCAATCACACAATTGCTTTGCATGCAGAGGGGGACAAATTGCTCATTGGAAAGGTTGTGAAAAGAAGGAGTGGATGACATGAAGCTCAGAACAAAATGACAATTTTCATCACACAACTGCGATAACAAGAACATTTCGACATGTCAGTCCAACCATGCTGGGTTCTTGAAACAACACAAGAAATAAAGCTTGGATTGATGTTACCGGCTGATTAGGTCTTACCATAAATTATAACATAGTAAACAGAGCACATGTTGCATTCCTGCATCCTGTGGTCAGACCAAATATCCAGAAATGCTCTAATATAGCAAAAACCAGTGATGTGAAGATCAATAAGAATACAGATGCTAATCATCTGCTGTCTTCCACCCATCAGGGCTTTCACTGTTGCCAAACCAACCAGCATCCTTTCCCTTGTTTCCATGCCAACCCCAGCTCTCTCCCATACAGGTAGACAGAGACAAATCACTACAAATCAAGATTCTGGAAGAAACAATCACAAGGACAAATCAAGTTAGTCCATATATGAAGCAAAATGGAACATGTTTTATTTGAGAGATTGGTTGTTTATACTGTTACCAGTGTCTTAAGTGATTTAAATACCTAGGAGTCAAATTAAGGGAAAACTGTTTAGTTTACGGTTATTATCAGAATCCTTGAAGTTTAACAAATTAGTGCTGAGCCCTCTGTAGGATTAATTTAGCACAGAATATTTCCTGTGTGCCAAACAGATTTCCTGTGACTTCTTGAAGGGCCCAATCACATTGGCACCCATGACTGCTGCCACCCATTTCCCTGTTCTACTCCACTACTCACTGGTGGAATCAATCAATACACATTTGTGTCAATCAGATGTCCCTTAGGGCGACTACGCTTCTTAGTTAGCGGATAAAGTGAGTTTGTAGCTTGCGGCTCATGCAAAGCAAAGTGTAAAACATTAATCATGGAGACAGTTTGCTGAAAGCAAAGTTTAACACTTTGGCTCTGGGACAGACGCTTGAGAAAAGCCCTGCTGATATCACTCCCACAGCAAAAGAAGAGCATGCTCTTTTCCTTTTGTTGGGTATTTAAATAACTACAGATAAAAGTTTAAAAAATCTGTCTTTAAGCCAAGTTTCAACAAATACCAACAGGCCCACAATGACTGCTATCCAGTCAAAGCTTCAGTAGTCCCAACTATGCATCCCATCAGTGGTGCATCCACACAAATGTGGTCTCTTGAAGATCATTCAGACTGCAGTCCACAGGTGAATACACAATCCATTGCTACTTACCAGCATGATTTCACATTGGACGATCTCCAGAATGAGATGCCAATATGCCTATTCCAGAAAAGGAACTTTGTCATTTTGAATTACTGAATTACAATTTGTCTGATGTTTCATCGAGAAATTACAATACTCTAAACAAAATAACTTTTGGGGCCTTGAGAGACCCTTTTTACTTGAGAAGTTTGCAATTTGAGGAAGGATCAGAGATATGTTATTGCATTACATTTAGAATTGAAAGTGTCCATAAGTGAAGAAAAATGAACCAGGACACCAATAGAAAGACTGGGGTCATGGCTATGATTAAGCGAGCTGAACTTGACTTTGTAGCCTTGATTTGTGGGTAACAACCGGAAGAATGAGATAAATACAAACAGGTGAAATTAGACTGATCTCGCATTAGGGATAGGAGCTCAGAGTCAAGTCTCTGCTTCTGCATAAGGAGCCAGATTGGACATCTGCTAAAAATATTCAGTGGCCGCCACCATAGAGAAGGTTTGAGAAATCTTGAGGCAGCTATTTTACTGCCAACAGGAGAAGGCCAACCAAGCACTGAGAAAGACCATGTATTGACAATATGAGATTCTATAGTTTATATGGTTGACAAATGCCTGCTGAAGTTGTTAAAACAAGGAGAAAAGTGCCTCTCAGTCTACATGTTCTGGTTTGACTTCTCTGGTTTCCACTTTCCAGTCTGAGCAGACAGACAGAGACATTAAACAGGAGGTTAATGGGGCTTCATTTGATCAGGTGGTCAGGCACGGCATTTTTATTCCGAGCCAGCAGAGCTGCAGTGACATATGAGGCTGTGATTATCACACTGGTAGCTTTGACTTGAGTCTGTCAAGTTCTTTATAGAAAAAGTTTTCTTTAAAATGGTTTCTTTTTAGTAAGAATATATATTTCTATTGAAATTAAGTCCTAATTATACATTATAAAAACAGTTTGACTATCTACAATAGTGGCTTTGTTCCATTTCAGCTGCCTCCAATTAAGTGTTTGCGGTAAAATGAAGATATTTTAATAAAGTTGATCAAAACATAATTTTTACTTACCCTTTGATAAACAAAAGGTAAATGAAATCATGCTTTATGTGGATGTTCACACATTTTTACATTTAAAAAAACAAAAAGGACGAGTTTCTATTCAGAGCCTTAGAGCTACTCATGCCTGGTCTCCCCTCAGCCCCTAACCTCCTGTGTCTAACTGAGCAAATCCTGACACCTTGATATCTTCTTCTGACACCTTGATATCTTCTCCATGCAGAGATGAAGAGAGGTTCGCACCGCTTCTCATAAATCCTAATCCCACAGCGGCGATAGACCCATCGCTCCTCTGTCCTGATCGATAGCACCAACTGGGTGGATGAACGCAAAACCCATGACTCGCTCTAAAAACACAGCACACTCTCAACATGTTGAGAGGAAATGTGTAGAAGACATTACAATTTATTTCATACATTCTGCTTTTAAGCAGTAAAAAGTGGGAATTTGATCCTGACTTAATGTAATTTTCATTAGCAGCTAACAAGTTTTCTATTGGCCATGTGCTGATTGCATCGATTTTTTTTTTCAGATGTAAGCCTCCTAAAGCATCTTGGATGATGTTTTCTGCCAGAGGATATTTCATCATTTCACACAGCAGCCAAAACAACAACAAGAACACACCAAATCCCCCTGAATAATAATTATTTTCCTCAGCACTAGCAAAAATAAAAATCTTCATATGGTGTGGATTAAATGATAAACGGGTCGCAAAACAGTCCAAAATCTTTCAGTGACAAAAACAATGTATTTCACACACATCTCTGAAACACACACACATCCCTGACAATAAAATAATATTAATGAATTAAATATGTGAAACTGGTGACAGTAAGACATCTGAGAATTGAGATTAGACGGTTTAGCTTTTCACATTGAATCTACATCGCTGGACCAAAATGTTTGTATGCACATACCTTTGCAAGCCTAAAACACATTTGCATGCTCATGTCTTTTTCTTAAGTTCTGTACCCCCCACAGGGTGCCACATTTCATCACTCTTAGACAAACATCACGCTGCATCACTGTTATTTTACCTCCCCAGCTGCCCTTTCTTCTGACAGCACACCATGTCTGATGACTTAGACCAGCAGAGACCTGACAATGATCTGAAAACCCGCCTGTAATCTGTTCACTAACTGCCAAGTTCACTTGTGCCTCACGACTGGTACAGGCCCTGTCCACCGGGGTCGCGTCAGTGTCAGGGATGAGAGTGCTTGATTTGTCTCAAAATGACATGAGACGTGTCCTCAGGGAACGCTGAGTGAGCTGCTTTGTCCATTGTCCATATGTTAAAGGATTCATCTGTAAAGTTATTAGTGAAAATAAGGAAGAGCAAAAATAAAACAAAAAAAGACTACTTGTCCTCATTTTTTTTTTTTTGTATTGTACTCATTTCCCTAAATTAGGAATGAACTGAAACAAATTTTCCCAAACTCTCCTTGAACATCTCTTACCTGCTGAGTTTTGTTTGGTTGAAATTAGATCTGAATTAACTGCAGACATAGCCTCAAATTCAGACATATTAGGTCTAAAAGTGAAGTGAGTTTATTAGAGGATTATTATAACTCTAATTTCAGACATGCAAAACCTGAGACTGTCAAGAAAAGTTAAATCATGGCGAGACCAAGGACTGAACCTTCTACCTCTTTCCTGCTGACCTTCGGCTGAACAAGCGATGAGGTGTAACCACCAAATAAGTGTATAAAAAGCCAAGTATAAATTAAAGGGTGCTAAAGCAAAAAAAAAACAAAAAAAAAACTTTAAAGTGCTATTTGGCAAGTCATATTTCTTCACATTCATTTTTTCCATCACAGAGGATATATCACCATATTTTAGAGCCAGAAAACGAACAAATCATGGAAGAAAGAAAGAAATTGATCTTGGGGAAATGATCTTAAGACCTGTTTAAAAAAAACCCATTTTGAATCACACCTGTTAAAACAGCAAAGCAGTACCTTATATGGCTATGAGCTCTGGAAACAGACCGTTTGGCAGTGTCTTACAGTATTGACAGAACAGATTGTTTTCATAAAGAAAATTATGCTACTTTAATGAGGATATGTCAGGTGAATGGTTGGCTGCATACTGGTGACAGAAAAAGGACGGCAGGAGCAATTTAGGCGTGAAGATCCTATTTTGAAGTAAACAAACACTGTTTATCTGCATACAAGTTAACACAAGCAGGAAGGGCTCATTTCTTTTCACCAGTCAAAAACCTTTGGAAACATTTTTTTCTCCTGAATTATGAAACAAATTAAATTTAACAACTTAAACCAGATCCAAACCAAACCAGTCAGTCTTCAGTAACACACTATGGTCATTATGTGCTAGGTTTATTTTTTCTTTCTTTCTTTTTAGTGTGTTTCTCTATTGAACATCACTGAGTCATAAACTGAACAGACAACTGAAGAGAAAAGGTAAAAAGTAAAAATGTCGACCTATGTCCTTTAAGTTCACTGCTCCACAAGAATTGGAACCCCTCCTCCTCCAAAAAAAAAAAACACACCCATGCAGCTCAATACAGACTGCTATAATATTTGTAGCAATGCGTAATACAATACTTACAAATTGGATTTCTGTCCAGTACAAACATTTTCAACAGATTTGTGTTAAAGAACAGAAACGGATTTGAACCCAACTCTTCCTATCTGAACATCTTCTGACAAACACTTCAGTTTCACTCTGTAACTCACAGTTTGTTCTAACTCGCACAGCAGCAGTGGTGTTAGACGTGCAGAAACTACTGTGATATCACAGCCTTAGTAGGTGCAAATGTGAATTTAAACAGCGTTAGAAGCCCACACAATTGCAGCAGGATGAATTAATGAATCATGGCTTCATGGCTGGGCCAGGCAGTAGCTGCTAGAACTCGCCACTGAGACTCTTTAAGCCTCCATGAGCTGAAACTGAGCTCATTTCCAATATGTATTCGTGCACCAGAGTCAAAGTGGTGATCAGTAAATCAAGACTTGCAAAAAATTATGAATTTGTTTCAGCTTGCATGAACTGAAGAAAAATATTGACAGATCTAGCATGAGATAAAATACAAAACCTACCGTACAAAGTTTTGTACAGTAGGTTTACACCTAAAGTAGTAAACCTGCTGAAATTTTTCTAAATGTACCAAGGACACTTCTTTTCCTTTAAAAATACAACCGATTCACCCCATCTGTTCATAAGTTTAGCAATATTTTAACAGAAGGAAACATGTGGCTGCTTTCATTTAGGTATAAAAAGGAGTTTTCTTTTAGGATTTAGGACCCCGCTGCACTCTGGATGTGTTTTATTTTAATTCAATTGCTCTTTGGAATCAAAGTATTTTTGAACTGAAATCAGTATTTTTCCTTATACTTTTCTGCAAAACACAGACAGAGGGATTGCTCAAAATGAGAACTCACTGGAGAGACTGTACATGTCTTCCAGCCTGGGAACACTTTAATGTCCACCAAAAATAATAGGAATATCACAAGGAAGTGATAGATCAAGATAAATCCCTGAATGGGATTATTCTGATTCATGCATGTGAAGTAAAGGTGGGCTACTTGGAACTGAACTCCTAAAGTAACCTTTGTTATTGCTAAAACTGCACTATAGAAAGACATTCAGAAGAAAAGCACTTCTCATAGGTTTATCAGTTATCCTGTTCCATGTGCTTATCTAAATTCCATTTGTAAATTTTCTTGAGGTATCCTAGTGCTTCCAGTCCTCAAGGAATATATATACAAATATCTCTTTTCATGTGGTCATTTTAATTAATTGGTGAAAATATATCCAAAGAAACGTGGCTGTAGGTGACAATATTATGACTGCTTGTACAATCATAAAATATTTAATTACAAAAATTCATTAGCCACATTTTTTTTGTTGTTTTACCAGCAACACTCAGGCCATATTTAATCAATCAATCAAATTTTATTTGTATAGGACATTTCAGCAGCATGGCAGTTCAAAGTGCTTTACATCATAAAAACCAACCTACTCCCCAACCTGTAAGAATCTGTTGGACAACATGAAGTAGGCTAAAAATCTCAAAAGACAACACATCACGACTTCATCTTTATTTCACCAGACTATGGTGAGAGTCGTTATCCACAAATGGACAAAACAAGGAACTGTGGTGAACCTTCCATGGAATGGCTGGACTTCCAACGTTTCTTCAAGAGCCCATCAACTCAAGAACCCATCAAGGATTTAAAAAAAAGATACAGGGTAAAAACTGCATCCTTGGGTGAAAGTTCAACATCTCAAAAGACTTGCAAGTGTTTCAGGGTAATATTATGGTCAGGAGCTGCTTGGTGTCTTCACAATTGAAACGGTTTTCAGTAAGCTATGGAACCATGATTTATGCTCTCTAGTTAAAAAGTCCTAAAGGAGATTGTCCAACCATCATTACAGCACCTTAAGCTCAACTGCACTTGGGTAATGCCTCAGGACAATGGTCTTAAATATACCAGCAAGTTCACCTCTGAAAGGCTCAGGAAAAGAAAAGCAAAATGAGTGAAATAATCGTTTTGGTGTGGCATAGTCATTACTCTCCAGTCTTCTACAAAGATGAGTGGCTCAAAATTAATCTATAGAAATGCAAAAAAAAAAAACACATAGCCAGTTATCTCAAACACATGATGGAAGTCATTCCCATGAACGGTGGTGCAATTACTTTTTCAAATAGGGCCTGGGCGGTTTAAACTGTTTTTTTCCCTTAATGAATTAAAGCATCAACTAACAGGCTTACTCAAATTTGAAACTGACATTTTTTGGTGATCATAAAATTTCAACGTAACAACCACAAACAGAAGAAGAATGTAAATACATTTTCACAGCACTCTAGTTTCTTCAGAGAATTCCTGGTCCTCCTCCTAACAGGTTATTCCCAGGAAAATAAGAGAAAAATCTAAAGAGATGCATCCAAGAAAGCCCTGAAATTAGATTAGATAAAATTAGATTACAAAGCCACCTTTTCAGACTCATTAAAACATATTTAGGAGAACTTCCAGCTAGGGTACAGGAGGCAGAATCATGGAAGACTAACAGCCAACATAAGTTATCTCCATGAGGTTGATTTGACTGTTCGTCTCTATTGTCACCAGCCTGGCAGGGCGCCGGATCACAAACCCAGGGGATAAATAGAGAAGGACAGACAAAGGATAGAGAAAGTTTAACAAAAGGAACCTCCGTCCCATATCTTCTTGTACAAACCATGCTCCCTTTTTCTCTCCAGGACTTTATAGGTTTGAAAACAGTCTAGTTTTATGCAAAAACAAGCAATAAAAAGCTCTAACTTTCAAGGTTAGAGCTCTTAGTTCCAAAGTTAGACTGTAAAAACCACTCAGTCTCACGTCTGCATCAGTTGTGGAAGTGAATCACACAACAGTTTTGCAGTTGCAAGTCAGAAAATCAGCATAAGGTGTCGATGGAGTTGGCAACGATTAGCAGCATAAACAAGTGATAGTACATTACTCTGCTTTTTATGCATTCAAACAGATGTTCACTAACTAAGGTTAGACAGCACTGTGAGCGTGATGATTTAATGAGACTCAAACTGGCAGCAGAGCAAATAAACTGTTTATTATTGAATTTTACACATTAAACCCTGAAGCAGCTATTTGTGGTTTTGTGATATCTTTTTCTAAGTCAACATTTCCACTCTGGAGGGAAATTCAGTCAACAGTTCCTGCCTTTAATTTGTAATTCTGAATTCAAAGCTAAAAATGGAAAATACTGGGAACTTATATCACACAACTAGTGAAGTTACTAAGTCTTTCAAACCACTCAGCTAACTTAAACTACTCAGCGGGCAGGATTTGAGATCATTAACAATGTTCCTATTGTCCGTGTGTGTTGATTATTGGAGTACTAACAAGAAAAGATAGGATAACTTTACTTCTAGTTATTACTGGAACATATACTGCTCTTTGTACTCAGAACTTAGAAAGTACTACTGAACTATAAGTTTTAGTAGCCAGTTCTTTTTACAGCTTAAATACTCAAATGAATGAAGGTTTGCTGATGTTGAAAAGTGTTTGCTCCTTTCTACTGACACTTGCTCAGTATGATGAACTGCCGTTCCTCAGTCAATAACTTAATGTAATCCACATAGGTTCCTATAAAAAGATATTATCAATTGACAATATTGACTTGGTACTGCATTTTATTATGATCGTATGGGTGACATGCAATGTGGTGGTGTTAGAACCATCTTACATGGTTATTTGGCTTACTGTTGTCAACCAGTGGAGGAAGTGAACAAAGCCATTCAGTCCACATTTGCCACTCTTCCAAACATTAAAATAACATTAACAGCCATCTGGTTCAGCTTCACGGTGGACAGTGGTTGTTTAAACTGCAGGCAATTTTCAGTAAGTTTTGTAGCGTCGAACTGGCGCCTTCCATGTCAGAGGCAAATGTTAGCAGTTGAATAACATTTAAAACTTCAATAGAGGAAGCAATAATTTCTCAATAGCCAAGGATTCAGACCCTATGTATGAGGTAAACAACTTAGAACAAGGGGCTGGTTTTCACCAGGACAGCAGATTAGTAGCATTACTTTGGTTGTTACATGAGAGATTCAAAACCACCTTAATTTGGAATTGCTCAAATTGTATTCCATGTTCAGATACTTGACTTGAAATTTAGTGAGACTTCTTTATCATGCCTAGATGACTTGAAGATGCGCACATAAATATGTGGAAGGTGAGTGTATGCAGAACTAAGTTAAGTATGCAACAAGGCAAAAGGCATTTGCATTTCCATGGTAGTGTTACTTCAGGTTCGTTTAGATAAACTATAAAGCCTGCCACCTTTCATTTTTTTTATCCTTTCAAAATGATTTGGTCAACATCAGTGGTACAACCTTAGAAGAAAGATTCAAAAAACCAGCCCATCAGCTTTGACTTCAAACTTTTGTCCGATTCACCCTCATTTCAACTCTGCGTGTGTGGGGGTGGGGGTGTGTGTGTGTGTGTGTTTGGGTTACATCTTCATTCAGTCAAACATGCAGCAGTCAAAGTGTGTTTATGCCAGAGTGCGTGGGGAGGGGAAACGTGTGAATCTGTCACACTCTCTCAGCCTCTGTGCACCTTGGCAGCGCTGTACTCATGTGGTCACATCATATTCTGCAGACAGACTCGCAGGCCCACTGCATGCTGTCTGACAGCCGTTATGCAATTACTGCGCTGACGCTAAAAACGAGCAGAGCACGCACAGAAAAAGGATTCGTATTTTTACCCCCCACCCCGTCTGTGCGTTTCTGATCACCTTCTCTGTCCCACACGCCGCGCTGAGGCCGCAGATCGTGAGTGGAATCACTAAACAGCCTCTCAGCTGCCTGCCTTGTTAATTCTCAGCCACCGCCGGCTGTGACACCGCGGGGAAGGACTTGATGCATGCGGATTGGGGTTGACACATTGCGGATCTCATCACGGTGCTGAAGGGAAAAGCAGGAGGAAGAAGACATGGAAGAAAAGAAGGGAGGGGAGTGTGTTTGGGGTTTTTTTTCCCTTTTTTGGGGGAAAAAAAAAGAAAGGGGAGTTCCTTCAGGAGCAACGCTGCACCAAAGCAAAACACACATTTCCACCCTCCGCTGCTTTCAAACTTACCATATTGACTTCAGACACCATGTCAATGCTGGCGATGTCTATGCTCATTCCCACATCCACCGGAGCTCCTGTGGAGACAGCAGAGCGTTAGGAAGCAGCGCAGCTGCCCCGCTGAGCCCCACATGGCAACCGGCTGCAGTTTACCTCCAAAATCAGGCCGCAGACGGATGTCATAGCCCTTCAGCAACTTGTCAACAGTCGCTTTCACGTAAGACATGTTGCTGGGTTCGTTTGCGCTAAAAGATTGGGAGGGGAGCAGAGAAAGCATTTCCAGTTCAGATTTACTCAAAATAAGCTCAGGCCTGAGTGGAATCAGAGGTGCTGCTGTCAGATCTCACCTTTGCGCACCGCAGACCACAGTGATGAGCAGAGACACGCTGCAGACTGTAATCCACATCGCTGGCAACTCTGATGCTGCCAGCGGCTTCCACATCGGATACTCGCAGGGACGTAACTTAGGAGGCAAAATTAGTATTCCAAAATAAATCAACGCATGAGCGTCCTTTCACCAACATCTGAGCGTCAGGGGGGACATGACTTTAGATGAAGACGAAGCCCGGGCGAGGAAGAGCGCAGCAGCGCAGAGACGAACATGTGAGGAACGATTCACCTGCAGAGGGGAAGGATGGTAAGAGGAGCTGCACGCCCAGCAGAGAACCTCCATCAGCTGATCTGCGTCAGGTTCCGCTTCAACTTCGGGACGGTAAATAACTGGCACGGAGCGCGACTCCCCGGTCACCTTTGGAGGGAGGGAGAACGGGAGGGGAGGAGAGGAGGGGGAGGCGCGGCGCGACGCGAGCACGTCCGGGGAGCTGCGCACAACTCCTGGCGGCGTGACGGGATGCACAGCAACTTAATCAGAAATAGCAAAGGGACTGATGCACGCTGATCGGTGACTGATCGACCATGGAAGCTTACAGGGAATCAGGTTATTAATTACCGATTTTACTTGTAGCTTCCCGAGTCTTCTTGAGCAGGGTTACATCCACAAAGTTTTTAAGGGGTGGTCAGACGGGGGTTTGGGGGGCACAAGAAAAACAAAATCTATAGGAGAAGCTTGGAAATTGTATATGTTGGTGTGGCAATTTAAAACTAAGGTTCGATAAAAAAAAAAAAAGAATATTCCTTATTATTTCTTTAAACAACCTGATCTGTTCATTTTTCAAGAGGTGGTAAAATAAAAATATCAGCAGATTAGATACTTCAAAACATTCTTCATTCCTTTTTCTTATCTCTGGATTTTTTGACTTAAGGGTGGTCCTAGAAGTGAGAGACAGATGTTCAAAAATGGGCATCTTGAAGGAAATAAAATCCACATAAATGAATAAAGAAAAAAAATAGCAGCTCAAAGTTAGTAATTTTCATAGATAAATATTATGCATATCAGATTGCCCTTTGGAATAAATGGGTAGACAAACTTTAGATCTGAGTTTATAAGTGGACATGATAAGCCAGTTTCAATTTATAAGTGAGAGAAACAAATTTGTTTAATTGAGATGAATAACTTACTTTAGTTTATTCACACAGAGACTGGGATTGAATAAAGGAAGGGAGTCTCAGTAAAAATCAGGAGAAAATGTCAAATATTGGCAAAGCTTAGAAGACAGACACATAGCAGGAACATTTGAATGTATATGTTTGCCATCTGTTTTCATGTGGGTTGTTTTATTCAAAAGACAATTGTGTATCTTCATTCAAAACATTCATTTAAAGACATTTTTTAGCTTAATAAGCTAACCCTTTAAAGTTCTTTGCATGGCCTGGTATGTTAGAAAACTGAAGACCAGTTCTGCTTCTGATTAGCCTAGTGATGAGTGAGAGCATGAATGTAGAGAAACCTCAGCAAGACAGAAGGCTAAAAGGAGAAAGCAAAAGGTGAACTCACTCATTAACTTTGCTGCAGGGAAGAAAAAAAATGAGGAAATGAAATTGACTAAATAAGAGCCCCTACATGCAGAAAAAAACTATTCTACAGACAGAAACTAAACCACGACCATAGAGAAGAGTCAGACTTTATAAAGAGGAAGATAGTCAGTAATACAGACCAGGTGAGTCACAATCTGTAGCACCTGCTAACAACAGGAAGCAAAACTGACAACAGGAAATGTGAAAAAAGTAACTGAAAATAAAAATAAAAATCTAATTTAATATAAAAAACATAGGAGAATACAGAAATTGCTGCACTGAAGAACCAGTGATTGAAATAAAACATAAATATTTTTCCTGTGTACTGGGGTAACACCAAATGCATGTGAAATATTGGTAAAGATGCATCCAATACAACACACAGCACTGGGTTTACAAAAACAAAGCCAGAATGCAGCAATATTTTGTAGAAAATTAGGAGTTCAGCCCCTAGCCCACCTATTCAGGAAACTAATTTCAGCTCCTTGTACTCATGATCTTATTCCTTAAATAATAATGTGGGGATGGGTTGACGAACCAGTCAATCCACATCACTTTTCAGCTGCCTCTTCACCAGGACAGACTGAAGCATCAGCCTGATCTCTTTTTGCGTTTTTAAAGAATTTCACAATTTTTTGTGAAATATTTCACTGACAATGCCATGACAATTTGAATGAGTCATTATCAAATTCATGAAATTAGTAATATTGCAAATGCCGGGTTCAGAGATTTATAATTACAAGTGGATTGAGCACATCTTTATTCCTAAATTGGCACACACTGGAACAGACAAAATGCGACAGAATCACTCCACATAAATTACGTTTTCTGTAAATTTCTGAATATTCCCTAAATATAGGAATAAAACAATTCAAAGCGATATCTTGCATGTGCATGATGGAGTGTCCACAGCCAAGAGCTATTGCAGCCAGAGCTCTCTTATATGACTGAGTAAAGCCATGCAGCAGGAGTCTGGTTTGCTGCTGGCTGTAGGGAGGCGTCCAACACTGAGATGAAGCTGCCCTGACAACAGCACTTACCCAGCAGGCAGCACGCCTCCAAGGCTGCAGCAGAGGAAACATTGTGTGTCTGGTGCTGAGAAGAAAGAAAGTTTCACTCACCACCATCATGTTGCAGCAAGGTCAGTGGGTATGAGGAAAATATCTATGTCACCGAAACACAGACACATGCGCTTTGATTGTTGTCAGACTAATAAAAAATCTTTCTGGCTTTAGACTTAAATTCCCTTTAAATTGGATTTTCTAAACATTTTCATTCTAACTCTGACTGTACTTAAAATATTGTAAAAAAAAAAAAAAAAAAAAAAAACATGTTCATAGAAAGTTGAGTGGAACTAAAAAGGTGTACTAGAAATAGGAATACTCATTCCTTTGAAGGAGTGACGGATCATATACATACCCTTCAAATGTCAAGAGATTTCTTCTGATATAAAATGTAATTTCTTCTTGATCTCATGTAACAATTAACTTTTCTGGCACTTTGTGAGTCAAATGTTGACAAAGAGCAGAGATCAGGTGTAAAAGATTGAGCTAAGTGTATTTAGCAGTACAACCCTGGAGTATGAAGGCCACAGTGCATGAGTAAAAAATTATGTTTTTATTTAGTAGGTATAATTTTATTTTCATAGCTCCAACTTAAATTAAACTATTTCAGAAACCAGGAATAAACTACCACCAGAAGGTGCAAAATGATCCCCAGGCAAATAAAAATGATCCATCAATCTCTTTTAATGATCTCGTTCATCTGATCGTGGTCCATATTTCCTGATCAGGTGAAGTTTGTAAATCTCAAGGTTCATCCAACTCCTTAACAGATTGGAGCAGCGTTCTTCTGTAGATGATATATCTCCTTCCATCATCCTACAACAAGACACCTACACTTCTCAAGTAATCAGAATTTGGTGAAGCGCAGACCTGGTGGAGAAATCTAAACATTTTGTTTCTGCATGTGTCACAGCAGCAGTCTCTTCGGAGCCTGAAGACTTGATTTTTTTGGAGCATGGAGTGTTTTTTTCTCCCTTCTCTTTATCCATGTTATCCCGCTATGTCACCTCGAGGTGTTATCCTGAAGTGTCACCCCGAGTTGTCGCCTCAACGTGTCACCCACATAACCAGATCATTTGCTACTCATCATTTTGCTCTCCACCACTCAGCCCTCCTTCTGCTGCTGAGTTCCCTCCATCTGTCAACTCCTGATTGTCCTCTCTCTGTCCACTAAACACTGTCAGAGCCTCTTGCCTCTAGTGGTAAAATGCTGAAAAATTAAATAAGGATTTATGATTGCTGTACTTTTAAGTTCATTTAAGGTTAAAAGTGCATAGAGGGTGTTTTCTAAAAATAAATGTTAGGTATTTATGATTTTACTTGGTAGGTTAAATAGTCGAATAGACAGGATGATTGATTTTCGGAACTTGCAAGCTTTAGAATAGATTTATATGAAATTAAGGTGTTTTTCTTGTTATTTATCCTGGTGATAATGACATCTGAATCAGTTTTGATTTTAAAGGAAACACGACTGCCTGCATTCTCAGGGAATCTCCTCGTCCCTGGGAAGCTGCTGTCTCCATTCTCCTGCTGCTCTCCCTTTTATGTTTCTTTCTGCACTCTGTTCATTTCTAATCATTGCCAATCAACAGATTTTCTCTGCACCCACACAAAAACCAACATGTGATTGTTGCAGGATAAATCAGAGCACTCCTGATGAGCTGCTGGGTTATTTACATGTTTGATTTTCACTTTGCCTTTGAATAAACTCATTATTAATGTTACCCAGTGGCTTTAAGAGGTCATTAAAACTTTCTAACTCAACTTGTGGTTTCATCATTGCTAATTCAATGATGACAGCATTGAATCTGTTTTGTGTTTTTGTTCGGCGATATTTAGAATTACATAATTGTAGAACCTAAAGATCAGATTATTTTAATTTAAAATATACCCAACTTTATGCAAATCAAAATGTGTTAGAGCTAAAATCAGTCTGTTAGAAGTAAAACAAAATGGATTTACTAAAATGTTTAACTTTGTCTGGCAATTTTTAAATGTAACTCAAAACTTCTAACTTGAAATGTACAAGATTTTTTACATGATTACATTTTCATGGCTGATAAAGATAAATGCGTGGAATTTTATGCGTTGTTGGTGCCATCTTGTGATAAAAGTAGCTCACTACAGCTAACAAACAGATTTTGTCCAGTTTTTGTTAAAATTTCTCCAGTAATAGAAATATTATGTTTTCCAGATTCATTCATTTAGTTTGTTTTATTTATCTAAAAAAAATAAAAATAAAAACCCACATTCATTTAAAGAATTTTGCCACCAGTTAAGATCTTATGCAACATTGTGGTTTACACACAGTGAGGTAAAGACATCTAAAAAAGGACAACAACAAAATTACTTCTTCCTAGGAAAAAAAAAACAGATAGAACTAAATTTTATTTAATTGACCTTGCCTAAACTTTGTCCTTGTAAGTCATTAAGTCTTTGACAAATGTATTAATATATTCTGCACATATGAATGAACGAACCGTGAATAGCATTTATTAAGGTTAATTGATTTCGCTTAATTTGCCGTACTTTTCATAGCTACATAGCTACAAAAAAGCCTTTCAGTTTGTTACTAAAGAAACATTTTAACTGTCATGTTTTTGTGCATGACGGGTCCAGAGCACACAGCTCCTCCAGCAGGGGGAGCTGTGTGCACATAATGTTTTGAGAACTGAACCCCTGAAACACTTGATGCGACCGCTTTCGTTCGACATTCAAACAAAGAGGGCTCGTCTGACTGCTCATTACATGCAGGCGGCTTGAGGAAGTGAATAAATTCAGGTGTGCCACCGGTTCCCTGCTCTAACAGAAGGAAGGGAAACATATCACAGTAATAACAATAACCTGAAAACATGTCATCTATGGGTTTGCATAAAAATCCTAAAAGTATCACAAATGGTCTCCAGAAAAAAATTTTGACAATCATAATCAACTAGCCTCCTTGAGCAATTCCGCTCTAAAAAAAAAGATTGCTTCCAGCACATTCTACTTTCTCCCCTCGCCTCGGATTATCTCCAGACGATTTTTTGACCAGGCCAATCAGCGAACGGAAAGAGAAGTTGTGAACGATGACGTCGATTTTCTTCGCTGTTACAGAATTGTAGTCTGCTTGTGGCTTTAGAAATGGCAGCGGAAGAAGTGAACAAAGCCCTTCAGTCCGTGTTGGTCATTCTTCCAAATAGTGAACTGACATAACCACCTTGTTCAGACTGGCATTTCTCTCTTT
Source organism: Girardinus metallicus (assembly GCA_903067095.1). Taxonomy (NCBI): domain Eukaryota; kingdom Metazoa; phylum Chordata; class Actinopteri; order Cyprinodontiformes; family Poeciliidae; genus Girardinus; species Girardinus metallicus. Next base: position 69,199 of record CAEGAE010005646.1, on the reverse strand, counting down.
GCAGTGGAGGATGATAGTTTACAGTGTAGGCAACTTCCTGTGCGTTTGCATATGTCATGGGCAAACGTTAGAAATTGGGTAAAATTTAAAACCGCAACAGAGTCCACACCTCCAGGAACCAATCGTTCCTTAACAGACTACAGCCCAAAGACTCTGTGCTAAGCAAAGTGTACCAGGCTAATAATCAATAAGTATTTGAGAAAAAAGGGGAAAATATCAATAGAAAAAGAGTAAAACAGATTAATTAACCAGTAGGGGGATTAACCTAACAATTTAGAAAATGACACTAAAAACAAGAATAAATCATATAAATCTATCACAGATATGATGAATCACTAAATATTCCTGTCCTGACTCTAGCATGATTAAATGAGAGTAGACTATGTGAAAGCTAAAAACATGTCATGGATCTATCCATCTCCATGACAACTCCTTTTACATAAACATGTTTGTGGAAGAGCAAAACCATGGAGAACTTGCAGAATGACTGTTTATGCACGCACAGGAAGGGCGCATACAGTGCCATCCAGAAAATCGGCAGGGATTCAAGTGTTTGGGAGAGAAAAAGTAAAAGAGGAGAGAAAAGGGAAGAAAAAAAGTGGGCCTCATGGTGCAATATGAACCTTAGTTGTTTATGAGTCGGCTCCTAATGTAAAATCAATTTATTTTGCAAAAATGTGTTCAAAATTTAGAGTGTGTGTGAGGGGGGAAGTAGACAGGGCAGAAAATAAATTGTGGGATTTTCATTTTAAGATGAGGTCAGTGTTGCTGCTCACAGAAGAAGCGCTGCTTTTTGGAATGAAACTAACTCTGCCTATGTGTTACTATTTAGTAAGCAATAAATATTAATATCAGAACTAAACAAATATAATAACAGAGAAAAAGTAAGTGCACACCACAATGCAAGAGCTTGCAGACAACCTTCAACAGAAAAGTCTCCAAGTAGTTGTTATCTTTGATGTTACCGGAGCTTATCAGAGAAATTGCTTATTGATTGAATCTGGCTGACATTTGTTTCTACACAGCTTCTGGAAGGTCCCACTACAGTGCTTCAATCCAGAAAACATCCAGTTTTCAGTCCTTTTTGGTTGATTACAGTTTTTCTCAGTTGCTTTGTTGAATTTCTCGAATCATCCTCGACACTTACAAACAGTGAGTACTTGTCTCAGGACAATTGGTACAAACTAGGGTTGTTGTAAACGAATATTTTAGTAATCGAGTAATCTATCAATTATTCTTATGATTAATGGAGTAATCGGATAAAAAAATTTATAAAATAAAATATTGGTAAATCTGGTATAACACCGGTGTTACTATTGAATATTAATATCAGTCCAATTTTTCATATTTGAGCATCCCTAACAATTACTTTTTTGTAGTTTAGAAAACTAACCTGTAATAATAATAGCTCACTTTCTAAATTAACCTGAAGAAATGTTATACAAAGACCTGAAATTCTATTCAATTTAATAATAAGGAGGCAGGCTCACAAATAAGCTTATAAAAAATGTCTGTGATCCAGCTTTTAGTTTATATAGTCATCTTTAGTCAGTTTAATAGATGAATTCTCACCTTGCCCCATACATGTCAAGCTTTGGGTTTCAGAATACGGGAAATGCCGCCTGAAGTGGGGGTGTTTGGGGTGGTGGGGGTGGGAGGCAGGTGAACGTAAGATGAGGGTGGAAATACTGACGAACAAACCTAATATGTGTGTGTATGTGTGTGTAAGAGGGTTTGGGGGGAGGGGGAACACGACTGGGACAAAAGTAAGTTTTACTGCCATAGTTTTAATTTACATGTTTTATTTTGTATTATGCACATTTTTTGTTATTACGACTGAAAGGTTAAAGTAGGAAGTGGAATCCAGCATGTTCGCTGGGGTACTAGAAAGAAGATGCACGTGGTATGAAAGCACGACATTATCAAGTGGCTGTAGAAAACCTATTTACGTTTAAGAATTCCTTTAATAACCTAATTTCTACCTCGAAGAAAGGGTCAGCTAGTGAGGTATGTTTGTATGTTTTTATGTCATTTTTTATGTCGTTATTGTACTCATGGCACCATCTCACTTAAGTTTATGTTGTATTTTAGTTCGACGGTGGTGTTGGTGTCAGTGGAACGAAAGTGGAGCAACTATAAAGATTTGCATTAAGCTGACTTCACACCAGCAGTTCAACAAACTCTTTATTGCCATTAAGAAGAGGTGGAAGTGATTGTAAGAACAGGGGGAGCAGTACGGGATATTTATGGCACCTTTGTTCGTCACTCAGAAACTCATCTACCAGCCATGTACCGCCAATATGATTTCTGCCACCTGTTTGTTGAGGCCGGGATGATATGAAATTTATTGTGCGGTTCGTCCATACAGCTACACTTACACTGTAACCATCAGCTACTCACCTGCTGTGTTCAGTCTATTGGCTCACCTGTATAAATACTCCTGCAGCGCTCTTTCCGCCGTTCGCGCTGAACCAGCAGCTCCCAGAGGAGAAAGGCTGCCGTACTACAGGCATCGCGCCAGTCATTTTAAGGATGGCTACTGGTCCCCCAAAAGCTATGAAAACCCGGGCATTATCATCAATCAATAAAACCCCCACGGGCCGAACATGAAAATTGTACGTTATGCCGCTAGCACTTAGCATTCGGAATTGTTTCAGCTCTAGTACAAACATCAAAACACTATGTATTACCTGCAAAAGAAAGTCTCTTTCTCAAAAATAATCATATGTGTCAATGAATATGCTGAGAAAAATTCCTCAGTGGGTTTAAGAAATGAAGAGTAGGGTGTCTTGCGGGTCACCAACCATATCCTAATGATATTGGAGCGATGAAAACTGGCATTATGTCATCAGCCTCTCCTGCCTCTTCCTCTGTTTTGCCTCCTAACCCCTCCGCCACAGCCTCACGCCTCTTCCTCTTTTTCTTCTCTTTTGCACAATGATATTGAACAAGTAGTTTTGAACATTTCAAATCTGTTCTGAAAAATGTTCCAAAGTGACTGAGGAAAACTGTAAATTTGATATGGCCTAAATGATGTTAAGACCATTTTTAAAACATGAAGCTCATTAAAAATGTCCACTTTGCATAAACAGATCACAACTACAAAATCATCTGTCTGCTGCTCGGAAGTGTGATGATGAGCTGTGTTGAGAAATCAGAGCTCATCAGTGCTGTAAATGTAACTAATGGATTGCGATTTAATGCAATAGATGAAGGCCATCAAAGATGGGATAATTTTTTACTTTCACCTCATGGAGTCAGAAAGCAGTTTCTGGGTTTGTAATTCAGCCTCAAGAGTTAAATTTTTCTCCATACTGTCCAGTTTTTGTAAATAACTCTTGACTCTCTCTCTGTTTGTGTTGTCCTCCTTTGGGGTCCTCTTCTTTTCATGAATGTGAACTTTTAGAGCCCAGAGGAGCAGGATTTCATCTGGTTTGGGGTAAATGGCTCTAAAGATCTCCACCAGAGGTCAAACATGTTTAGATGGCCAGAGTAAATACGTGACTCAGTGGCAGTGAGAGAGCCTGTGGAGGACAGAAACAAGAAAAATCCTTTCATTCATCACAGCAGATAATATAACACACAAGGAAAATAAGCAAAGAAAACATTGCATATTATAGACAATTATTTATTAAAAAGAGACTATAAACTCAAAACATTTAGAACAGTACAATTTTGTTTAAATACAAAAGACCAAACAAGTGCATAAAAAATATATAGAGAATGATTAACAAACTCTATAAAGAAATAAGTTAATTAATTAATTAATGAATTAAATTTATCTTTTAACAAAGGGCATTAACTAATAATCAATCACAAAACTACTTTCATTTTGTCTTTATCAGGTAAACAAAGCATCTATTTGTTAGAGAATGAAAAGTTTTAACCTGAGGTAGTCTTATTCCTAGACTGTATTGACTTTCTGCTACATTGGCAGAAAGTCAATATGGCTTTGATTCTGCATGAACCTTTCCTCACAGTTTATAGAATGTTAAGACTCTAAACATAACTTGGATAATGTGGAAAAATGCAAATGCATTGTGTTCCTGTTTGAATGACTCATTCAGACTCTGATGGTGAACATGAAGACATCAGTTCTGTGTGAGGAGTGTAGATATTCAAGATGAAATGAAGCTGTGTTTCGCTGAGGTAGACACCAAGTATAAATATTAAAAATGATGTCAAACGGAATCATATCTTCAGCTCCAGCTGCTCATTATGAATAAAACTGAATTTATTACCACAGGGAACATCTTCTAGATGAGTTGAAAAGATATTTACTAGGATATTTTTCCATCACTACCTCAACACTCAAACACTTTCACATCCATTGCTTGCTGTCTTTTGTCAGGTCACGTTGCTGTAACTGTATCTTTGATAAAGTGTTTACATTTGATGTCTGGATCCACAATATGTGACCCCATGAAGTAAAGCTTTACTCTAAGAGAAGCCAGAAACCTGTAGTTCAGAATGCTTACAGTCATCAGTAGTGAATTGAGGCTGAACCAGATCTATCATTTTCTGGTGAAAACTTGTGTGCAGGTTTTAAAGCACAGTTTATTTCTTTGCACATGTTGCATAAGCATGTTGGTCGTTGTTCTGCAAATAAGATGGCGTTACAAAACAAGATATTTTCAGTTCAGTGAAATGATTACAAGCTGTCACTTTAGACCAATATCTTGCTTGTCCTCTCCTACATTCTGTGACAAATCAGTCTGACACAGAATCAAGACTATCATCACATGTATTATGATGTAAAAACTTAGATCTTTTTTTTAAAACACAAGCTTTATTAAAAAACAATCTAAACCTAGTCAAAAACCTTAAGTAGCTGTGACTAGAATAAAACTACTTACCCCAATTGTTTCACATGGACCAGAAAAAAGGAGGCCAGCAAAATTGCAGAATTAATCAAAAGTACTGAGGAGCTATTAAAGAAAACAGTTTTTAGGGAGTCAATGATGAAAAACAGATAATGAGGAGACAAACACAAGGCAAATGCTCAAACCCACACAGCCTAACATTATTAGAATGTCTCTGACCATTCTGGGTGTTGTATTTATTGCATTAATGTCTTGTCAATTTTTATTTACCCAGCTACAGTACAACTGAGTAGGGAGCTTTGTTTCCCTGGAAATAAAGCTGCAGTGTATGACCTTAAATATTTTTATTAAATGCCACAGATGCAGAGCTGACTTTATCTAAATGACACCGCATTTGACCTTTCCCAAGTTCACCGTTTTTATCGTGACCAGACCAGAGCAATGAATTGTTCTGGTCCTGCAGTCAAAACGAGTTTGCATTATATTAGGGGTATTTTGAAACTGAAACTGGAACCCTTCCAAGTAAATAATCAGAGTAATATTTCATTGAAAGTGCAGCATTTGCAGGACAGACAGACAAAGGTGATGTAATCCATCTGTATAATGAGTAACTCCATGGTCATCATTTTACCATGGGAGGGAATAATATGACTCATTCAGGATGAGTAAGAAGCTAAAGTTGGGAGTTACTTCCATCATAAGAATATTAGGCTAATGTGTGATGGATGTTTGATTTTTAGCCTCCTGTCCAATCCGAGTTTCTTTTTTTATTTACGGAAGTCATAATAACAATCAATTTTCCTTTTTTCTAAAGCAATTTGTTCTGATGTCTGTGGAAAAGAATGAGCTCGGATGTATTTCAGCGCTTTCCCTAATCCTGAACGGGTTTCGTCAGAGCAGAGGATGTTCACCGTGCGCAGCCGCGCGCTCTCACGCACAGACTTTGTCCGCCTCAGCAGGGAGCCTCTCTCCCCGCGCAGTTTTCGTTTCCAGCTTCTGTTGTTTGGAGGAGAGTCTGGCAGGATGGAAGCTCTCTGACCGCCTCTAGATACACGCACATCTCCGCTACGCGCAACACGGTTTCCCTTAGCAACGGCGGGCACACCTGTCGAGCTTCAGGTAGGCTTTCGGTTTCTGGCAGAGCAGCGCTGGGTTTCGAAATGTTGAGTAGAAATGAAGCGGGTCTAGGAGATCTAAACGAGCTCTGAAGCTTTTTCTGATTTTCAGGCTCCAGTCATGAGAAGAGAAAGAAGCTCGCGTCCTCTGCCTGTGCTGGTCTGCTTCATCGCTCTGTGGCAAACACGGTAAGTTTCTGACTGTAACCCATTGAGCGTTTTTAATTAATCTGAGTGGATTTTTGCCTGCATGTTGCGCATGTTTCAGTTATAGCAAGGTAAAGGACGTGGTTTCTTACACAGCTGGATATGGTTGTTTTTTTTTTTTTGTTAGTTTCTCGTGCGCTCAGAGCGCCGTGAGTTATTAGAAAATGACTCTTTAATTTCAGAGAACCGTCACAATGAAGCTCAAATCCCAGAACATCCAATAAAAGCGCTGTAAGAATTGGAAGTGTAGAATTAAATCTCAAAACTTCCAGGAAATAGAGAATATGGAAATAGAGCTGGTTTAATCAGACGACAGTTTATTTATTTTTTGACTTTTTCTAAAGAAAAGTGAAAGATGCATGCTATTTCTAAACAACAATTTCCAATATCTTGAATATCCAATGTAGAAATTAATTTAACAATAATTATAAAATCATGATTATGAAATGATTATATATAATCATTTAAATTACTCCTGTCATCCTTGCCTTTTAAATAATCACACATTACAGAAAACTATGCACAACCCAATCTAACATAGATTCATGTTGTAACTTTAAGACAGTTGTCATTCACATCAGTTCGTGCTCCTTTGGACAAGATCTGACAATGTTAAATATGGGCAGCATTTTGTAGGAGAGCTACCTCTCAAATTTTGACTAACTCCACCAGTAAATTCACAAAAACGACAGATTCCTAATCTGCACTCTTCATCTTTGAAGAGAAAACTTTTGTGTATAAGTTCGACCGCATTTCTAAGCCAAAGTGTGATGACAAAGCACCAGCTTTTGGGTTTGATTTTGGCTAGTGAAGTTACCATTGTAGCAAAATTCAAAATGACACCAGAAGGAATAGCATATAACTCTCTTCTGAGTCACAAGTTTTGATTAAATATAAACTGCATTAGTGCTCGTTTCCCTTTGAGGCACATTAAGTTTGATGGAAGAATACTAAGTTGAGAAATCCATTCGGGGTCAAAGAGAATCAGCTGCTACCCAATTCTCTCCACTTATTTTGTCATCTAAGGGACTTTTCCTTTCAGTTCATCTTGCTAAAAGTCAACACTTTATGCAGCGCCAAACTGAAACCTTGTTCATTTTTTTCTTACAGATTGGATACATTCAGAGCTACATTGTTTAAGATCATCTCAAGAAAACCAGACAGATCTAACATGTATATTAATAAGAAAACCTCTTGCAAATCCAAAGCAGCATATTACTCATTATGAGTAAATGATAACAAGAATAACTCCATATTTCCGAAGTATTATTGCCTAGCTAATACAACCATTGCTTTATTGAGCCGTATACTCATTTAACTCTCATTAAATATTACTTTATGAGCCCATTTACATGAATTTGTTTCTTATGGAATCAAGATTCCTAATTTTTTTTTTCAAATATTGATACTGGATGAACACCAAGGGTCTATTCAAAGACCCAGCCTTGCTTTCCACAATGAATAGAATCAGAATATTGATCGAACACCTCGACAAGATCATGAGAAGGCTTCTGACTGTTTTTCTTTTAGATGAAAGCATCTTCATCCACTGTGATAGGGAAATAATTCGGGTTGCTTTAGAAATAACAAGTCTGGTCTGTGTTACGTCTGTTTCTAGGGTTAGACTCCATTTCAACTTAATATGTTAAAAGGAGGAAGGACTGGGTAGGTTTAATTAATAAAAACTCGCATTTTATCTTTGGTGGTGGATATGTACCAAAGAGTTGCTAAGTAACCTACCTTAGAGACTCCTGCTAATTACAGAGAAATATTAAACCCCTCTTCTTTCCTAAAATTATTTAAAAGTTGATGCCAATTGTTTCTGTGAAGATTAAGGTGGAAAATCTGGTTGAACAGTTGGAGTCAGCTGTTAGAGGTCACTATAGTACAGAAACACCATGGTGAAACAAAATTCATCCCTCAGCTTCAGATCTCAATGCTTTGCTTGAAACAATTGATGCTTATACTTTTGAATGCTTGAACATGCTGTTGCAATCAATAAAATCTTCTTAAGGCTGGTTTAGAACATATTCCTGTTTAACGCTTATAAATAATAAATCCCCCTCAGCTCGCCCTCCTTTAAAGCACTTTCAATGATATTGATGTTTTCACTACAAAAACATCAATATCTAATGGATTTGTGTAAAATTTTATGAGGCACAGTGTTGCTCTTCCTCATCAACAGTTACAGCCATGTATAAATGTTTATAGGACACTACACTTTGTGAAATTTCTGCCTGAGTGCAGAGCATTTTGGTAAGAAGAGTCAGGAAATCATGGCTCAATGTGTTTATAAAATATTAAATACTTTATCACATCAGATTATTAGCGTATAAATATTTTCCTTTCAGCAGGTGAAATGTCAGAGTGCATGACCTGTCACATCAAATTTTGAAACTAAATATTTTACCGACATCCAGCTTTTTCTCACTTTAACAGTTTCAGCAACAGGACATTTGACATTTTGGTTGTTAAATTGGTGTTTACAGAATCCTGTTGGAACGTATGAGACTTTCTTATGCATAAAGATATGTTTCTCCCATTTAGGTCGAGAGCAGTCTGTAATTCAACACAGAACTCCAAAGACATTGCAACATTCACCAAAATCCTGGACAGTCTCCTGGATGGGTATGACAACAGACTCAGACCTGGCCTTGGAGGTAAGAACGCAGGCAACAGAAGCAAGTATCAAATCAAAGCAACACAGACGGAAATTGGAGAAGTTTTAAGTTAATATGACTCTTCTTTGGACCAAATGTAGCTTATGTATATCTTAGCATGATGTTTCCTCAGACATGCTTGACATTTGATAGTGTTCTTTACTTTGAAAGAGCCACATGGGTTTTTTTAAAAACAATACAAACAAAACTTCAAAATAACTTATTATTTAAATTGCCTGCTAATCAAACTTGTGTGGAAAACATTTGGCTTGCCCATGTGGCAAGTTTAAAAAAAAAATAAAATAATAATAATAATCTGAGATCAACAGGCCCGTAAGGTGTTAATTAGCAGATTGTCTACAGCTGCGAGTTTATTTTGGACACATGAAATAGTTCGTACAACAGAAACAGAAAATCAATAAATGATAATTCACATCAAACTGGTTTCAGAATGAAAAAGTTAGGCTAATGTGAAGCTAATGTAATGACATTTCAAATCTTCTGGCTAAACCCGGTTGACAATTTGTAGACAGTCTCATGCCAAAGACACACTGATGGCGACAAAATTCTTGTTGCCAAGGTTCAACTTGGTAAGGGATACTATGTGTACACCAGAGAAAATGTACAATACATCTTTTTTTGCACTCAGTTCTTTTGTTTCACAAACGTTGGCAAATGTATAACAACTTTATGAAAAAAATGAGCCATTAAATGCCAATTTATTTATTTATTTTTTCATGACCATATCATGACCATATCACCTCTGATGCAACAATTTCAGTTGAGATGGATTTTGTGTCTTTGTTAACTTTGACTGAGATTAAGCCCATAGTGAAGAACACTCAGTGGTGCTTTAATAAGAGCAATATTATTCATAAAGAATGAGAGTCTGCTTGTAGCTCTCAAGAAATGTCTCCCTAGTACAACACTCAATATTCAAATAATCTGATACTAAGATTAAATTTGTAATACAAATCAGAAACAGTATTTTGAATCTGCTGGTGTCAGTCACTGGGGAAAAAAGGAGCTTTTATATTTTAGACGAAAATGTAAATCATGAGAGGATGCCTGTTGTGTGGTGGAAGAGCATGCTGCAGTTCATCCTCCATTGCGCTACAATGAAAGGATCTGTGATACTGTCAGAAAATGCCTTTATGCCCCTCTCAGCTCTTTAAAGACAGCATTTTAAAAATAAATCTGCCTGCAGGTGAGCCTATTGGGCTCTCTGCAGCTGTGAGTGTAATGAGCTACGCTTCTGTGTATCTCAAATCTGAATAATTTGTTCAGTGAGAACATCCGTTTGGGTTGGAAATAATAAAACACATTCACTGGGGCTGGTGGACTTTGGGCCTGGAATAATTGAGCTCATTTGGGTTGAACAGTTTCTCTTATTGGAGTCAATGTCTAAGATTTGATGCTCTGGAAACAGAAAAACAGGGATGAATGGGGATCAAGGAAATTGGATTTAATGCTTGCAGGCAACAGTTTAACCATTAGGTAAAATGTAAAGACAATTGATAACGCTGGATTTTATCTTGGGGTATAACAGAAAAGACTGAAAATTTCATTTGCACACCACATTTTAGATTTAATTTTGAAAAAAAAAGAAAAACATGTAGAATTTACTTCCAATTTAAAATTATCCACTCTATTCTGTTAGTTTATTACCTGCAATCCCAACACAATACATAAACGTTGATGGTAGTAACATGAAAAAATATAAGGGATATGAGTAGTTTAACAAAGCACTGTATGACATTAACATTATTCTGGCAAGAAAATTAAAAACTGTGAAAGACTGTTCATGTCGTAACATCTAAAAGCATAATTTTGTTTAACAAAATCAAAGCAGTGTGATTGGACCATCAATCTGATTTTATTCAGACTGTTGGAGTCTTAATGTCACCTTAGCACCACTGTAGACTGATTGCAGTAATAAAACTCTTCTTATGCTGTGATCTTTAAAAGATTTATTTAATTTTGACAACTGAAATTTCTCCAAACAAGGTTGTATAGATGTAATAAAATATCACACAAGTTTATAAAAGTGACTAACAATCCAGTGAAAATAGAAAGGAGAGTCCCACTGAGTCTTAGTTCAGATTCAGGAGAAACAATCCTGAGCTTATCTGTGGAGCAGTCCCATCTCTTTACTACTTCAAGTATATTTGGGGGGTGCCTGGGAGTTTGCCTGACAAAAATGCATGAGTTTAGTTGACTTGTAGAATAATTTAGACTATGTCTTGAGGTTTTTATTTCAGCTGTTATTCATGATGTATGGATGGTTGAAAACCTTTGAAACTTTGTTGTCTGAGAATTTTCAATTGTTTCCCTTTTCCAGACCGAGTGACAGAAGTAAAGACAAATGTCTACGTGACCAGTTTTGGACCAGTGTCTGACACAGATATGGTAAGTCTTTCAACACCTTTATTGTACTATGAAACAAATAGCTCCGTGAAAATTTTTGAAATAACCTATACCCAACTATGTTGGTGGCAAGTTTTTTTTCTTTCACTTTTAATCATCACAAAAAGAGTTACAGGTATAAAACAAAAATAGTGTGCCCAAGCAGAGTTAACTGCCTAAGCAAACTGTTAATTGTCTCTGTGGTGCAGTCCACAGAGAGTATCTGTGTCCTTTATTAGAACCGTCTTACCACAATCAACACAAGCTGTTGTTTGTTGAGAAATTCTGCTTTTGGTTCAAATAATCCGCTATAAATCTCCCGCCAGTCTTCCTGAGCCAGTTTGGATGTGATTATTCATATTCAGATAAAATCTTCCAGACTGAAACCCAGACAGAGAGAGAGGTAGCTGCCTGTACTGCTGGTCCTGTTGCCATTGGAAACTCAGCCAATCCAATCAGAAGAGCGTCGACATGGCAAAGGTTAGAGTGTGTTATTAAAATGATATCTGAACATCCACCTCCATCCAGTTCTGATACACAGCTGCTGATCTGTCATACATTAATGTATGGCCGGTCATTATTGTTTACCAGATGCGAACCTGCTGCGTGGTTTCATCTAAGCCTGACACAAGCAAAGGGATTTGCTTCCAGTCGGATACAACATTTCATTCAGATTTCTCAAATGGGTTTTTGATATTCTGTACTGTATATCAAGGCCCTCTGAAGATCTTCGCTCCTCAGAGACTTAGAATTTCAGGGATACAGATTTTATTCACAAAGTTCCACTCATCCCAACATTTTTGAATGGTTTCCTGGAATGAAATGTAAGAATTGGTGCATTTTAACACGTGAAAACATGAAGTATCTTAGATTCAGATTCTAGCAGTGATTTCAAGTACACTTTTTGTGATTTGACTGATAACATGATTTGAAACTACTGCTGAAAGTTATTTGGCTTCAAGTCAGGGAGACCCTTTACTTTGCATACCCATTTCATAAAAATGCATAAAAGCCGTCCTTCCTGCCTTAAAAGCCTTTCTTTTTGCTTTCCACTCCAATCTGAGCCCATTCTCTGAACACACCTGGTTCTCCTCAAATATTTAAGTGACACAGAGCACAAAGATGGAAGTGGCTGTGTTTGAGACTGCACCTTCAAAGGAAGAAGAGTGTCTCATATTTAATACATGCCCATGTCTCCATCAAAACTGCAGCAGATAATTGCACTCCACCACTGTGTGTATTTCCTCTCTGTGTCTCTGATAGTTGCGCTCTGATACACATCCTTCAGATTGGATGTTCTCCCGCTGATCTTTCTGCATGATTGTTTGTGGATGTTTGTCTTTGCTGGTTTATTTGAGCTCATCAAAAAGCAGACATGCAGAGTTGCTTTGGAAAGCTAACCAGGAAATTGCTGCATTTTCTCAGTGACACAGGGATGCCTCTGCTAATTACAGAGCTAAGGCTTTGTGGAAAACAATGCATGTTAAATGTATACTTACAATATATACACTGAAGAGAGGAGAGCTGTGTGGTTGGGGGATATTTTTTCATCTCAGTGAACAAATGTGAACATGCTCAGTCATCTCCAAGAAAAAAATGCCTTCAGTATTTGAATTGGTAGCAGATGATTTAGAGGCAACATCTTGTTTATCTGATAATAACAGATACTTTGCCAACTGTCTAATACCATATGAACTAATTTCTCTATTAAAACCTCATTTGTAGTATTATTTCAGACTGGAGAACTAGTAGTACACAACCATGTATAAAAGAAAAAGTCAGAAATTTAAGGTAATATTTTAAAATCAAGACTCTCAACGCTGCATAAAACAACCAAAACCTCTTCCTGTGGGGACAGTTTTGTACCGAAGTTTGTCTCTGAAAGTTACTGCTGGACCCATTTGAAAACAAAGTTAGTTCCTGCTGAAGTACTGTGGACTAATAAGAGGAAACAGAGCGAACTGGAGATGCTTCCACTCAGATGGAGGGGAAGGTCTCTGGGATTTTGATGTAAACCTTGGATGGCACTCGCCTCAGGCAACAGCTGGATCTGACACTGACAGATGTGGCTGGACCCACCCAGGTGTCACACAGTGTCAAGCTGCGATCTCACAATAAGCTCAGTCATGACAGAACTGGACAGGAAGGACATTATCAACATTTTAAGACCAGGGAGTAGTTTGTTATTTTGGGTCAAAGTGGACCATCTATAAATTCTAAAAGGTTTGAAAGTCCATGTAACCTGTATATTACTAAAAATGTCTACTTTTTTGCATAACCATTGAAAAAATATGAAAATTGTTAGATTGTTTTCAGGAACATAGTAACAAGCCTTTGAGTTTAAACTGAATGAGATCCAGCATGTTTGTCAGGCTTCTTGACATTTTACTACTTTTGCTAAACTGTTTAATTATGTTGGCCTTTGTTGGTCGCTTAGAATATTGTGCCTCAGTAAAACCCAGTTGCCTCTGCCCTTCTTTCAGGAATACACAGTGGATGTCTTCTTCCGTCAAAGCTGGTTGGATGAACGGCTGAAGTTCCATGGACCAATGAACACCCTTCCTCTCAACAATCTGATGGCCAGTAAAATTTGGACCCCTGACACATTCTTTCATAATGGCAAGAAATCTGTGGCCCACAACATGACCATGCCCAACAAACTTCTGAGGATCATGGAGAATGGAACACTGCTCTACACCATGAGGTACCTGGTTTTGCACCTCTGTTTTTCTATTTAAAGACACCAATGTCAGTGACAATTTTTAACTTGCTTCATTAGGGTAGAATTGTCTTTGATGGAGTGTTGGTGGTGAGCCAGTGGTGAGCTGCTTTTACATTAAAGTCAGTCTCCTACAACTGTGACACTTATTGCCGCTGTTGGAATTATTAGCTTAATATGCTAGTTTTAATGTTACCTTTAACTAATGTTATTTTTAACTCTAATTATATGTTTAAAATATTAGACAAAATTAACATTGTTTTAAATAGGTTAAAATTTAGGTTAAAATTATACTTATGCTTCAATTAATATAATCTGATGCGCTTTGTGTTTTGAGATTATTCTTCCCTGGTGCATTAGTGTACTAATTCCAAATGTTAAGGGAGATTTGAGAGCATAATGCAACATACATCTTTTCAGTGTAAAATATTTTCAAGAATTGTCATGTTAGCTCTTTGACACAATTTCATCTGGAACAAATGTTAGATTTTTTACTGTGTTTAGATTGAAATTAGTGAAAGTGCATGGTATCTACACTTACATTATCATTTGACTGGGGCATTTCACTGCCTTTAATACTTTTTTGGTGAGTCTGTTGTTGATTTACTGCTGTGTGTAGGGTCATTGCCCTGTTCGTGACTGAGTTTACTGGACCAATGTCCTCACATTTGACTCCAAATCCTCCATGTGTACAGTTCATAAAACATGTCCTGGTCCTTTTGTTGTAGAAGAATCCCAGCCTAGACATTCAGTCCATAGAAGGCCATATATATATATATATATATATATATATATATATATATATATATATATAAACTTGTGAACACTATTTCTTTCTATAGAAATATTAACCTCAAGTAGCTCAGAAATAGCCTGGTAACTCCTCGTCTAATGATGTACATAAATATTTGCTTCTTTAAGGTCATTGCTGATATTGCTCTGCTCTGGCATTGTGTTGCATGCCAAAACTCCTGATTTTGTAGATGTAGACACACTCATTTTATGTGTTGATTTCTTAAATATTTACTCTTTGTTTCTTTTTTTTGTTTTTTTTTTAACTTTGTTGTAGTTTCCGATCCATACAGCATAAATATATTTTATCAAAATGGTTTTCCTTAGTCATAGTTTTATGCACTAAAAGCACAATCTTGCTTGTTGATCTTGCAGGAAGTATCCCAGTGAGAATGGGTTGTTTGCTCAGATAGACTCCATCTGATTGCCAAAGGCATCTACTGACCTTAAAGGTGGCAACAGATCTGGGTTCTTTCAGTCTGATTGAACTAATTTAAGGACTTCACCCATCAGCTTGTAGCTTCACTTCAGTTGGCTTCCACCTAAATTGCTTGTTGCCCAGCAACTGCAGATGTTTATCTATAACAGCTCACACTTGGGCTCCACAATGACAACATCTCGTTAAAACATAACATATTTTGAAATTATATTTATCTTTGTGGACTCATCATTGTACCATACTTAATAAAAAGTTTACTTATTTACATGACTCCTATCTTTTATACAGTCAGTTACAATTTCATTATGTTACCCAGTGACATTAGAATAAATGTCTTCTGCTGTACGACACAAACTTCCAAACGTGCTTTATTAAGATATTTATGTTTTTTGCCAGGTTAACAGTTCAAGCTGAGTGTCCCATGCATCTGGAGGATTTCCCCATGGACTCACATTCATGTCCGCTTAAGTTTGGCAGCTGTAAGTGTTAAAATCTGCAGAACCAAACTCATAGAAAAAATGGATAGACAGATGGATGGATGAATGAATTTTCAGTCCTAAGCTGTGGTGATTAGAAATGACTAATCACCACAATCATTTCTAATTGGTTTCTGTTTGTATTATCTCTGCATCAGATGCTTACACGAAGACAGAGGTAACTTACATCTGGACAAGAAACGCCTCCCAGTCAGTAGATGTAGCAGATGATGGGTCCAGGCTCAACCAGTATGACTTGGTTGGACAGACTGTTGGAAAGGAGACCATTAAATCCAGCACTGGTAGGCGCCAGTGTGGGTGGACCACATGGTGGGAAGAAAAGCAATCTCCATACCATATCTTCATTTGCGTTGGAGGTCTTTTGCTTTCAGATTTCACAGTTACTGAAGTGTTTTCTATTAGCCACTCTCTTTCAATGGGATTAAATCAACTTCTTTTCAAGTGTTGTAGCAAACAAGGAGAATGAAGGCTGGAGATGATCCTAATATGTATTTAACTCAACAGGCAGAAAATAGCCCTGTCAATTTTCTGCAAACCGTAGTTATAAACGCAGCAAACACTCAAAGGAGTAAAGATCAAATACAACATTTGTATTCTTGTGAATACAAGTATATCAAAACCAGGAGATAATCAATAAATGATAACTATCCTCTGCATGATTTTCCTCTTCGTCCTTCACATGAATATATTATGTAAAGTGAACCTGTTCCTATGACTCTCAGGTGAATACACAGTGATGACGGCTCATTTCCACCTAAAGCGGAAGATCGGATACTTTGTAATCCAGACATATCTACCCTGTATCATGACAGTCATCCTATCCCAGGTTTCCTTCTGGCTCAACCGGGAATCAGTGCCTGCTAGAACTGTGTTTGGTGAGTATTTGAGTATTTGAATCTGAAATAAAGGATTTAGAGATTGCAAACACTTTGGAGATCCCGACCATCAAAAGAGGTGAAAAAAATGAATAAATGTCAGAATCAGATTAATTCTAGATCTTACTGTCTGTATTGCTTCACAAATCTTGGTGATAGTGAATCAAAAGCAAAGGAGATGTAGAGGCTTAAACCCTATTTAATTTCTTCCTAAAAATTTGAATGTGCATGGCTATATGGAGAGAGTGAACGAGAAAGAGAAAGCACATTAAGACCCTTTACAACCGTGTCTACACAAGAGTGTGCACAGCAGGGAAGCAGAACAGCAGCAGCTGCAGTCGCTGTCTGAATCTCAACACCAACTATTCAGATAAAGGTTTGAGTGTTAGCTCGCTTCTGTTGTGGAAATGTCAATTTTCCACTTAATATTTTCAGATTTTATGGATGTAAATTACAGAAAACTAGACTGTAGTTTTCTGTAAATAAATGCAGACACTGTCGACCATGGCATATTACTGAATCGACTGGAGAGTTGGGTCGGACTCTCCGGTCCAGTGCTCATTTGGTTTGAATCTTACATAAAGAACAGGGATTTCTTTGTTTCAATTGGAAACTTCTCATCAATGAGGTCAAAGATCACATGTTGGGTTCCCCAAGGTTCAATCCTAGGACCCCTCCTATTCAATATTTATATGCTCCCACTACCTCAGGTTATAACAGGAAATAATAATAACTACACAGCTACACACGGATGATACACAGCTCTACATCACAGTGTCACCAGGTGACTCTGAACCCATCCAATCACTGAATAAATGCTTAGAACAGATCAATGTATGGATGTGCCAAAACTTTCCCCAGCTGAAGAAAAATAAAACTGAAGTTATTATTTTTGGACCTAAAGAGGAACGATCTAGATTCAATGCACAGCTTCAGTCATTACAACTGAAAACTAGCGATCAGGCCCAAAACCTGGGAGTAGTGATGGACTCTGACCTGAACATTCAGAGCCACACAAAGTCGGCCTTCTATCACCTGAAGAACATCTCCATGATTAAAGGACTAATGTCTCAGCGAGATCTAGAGAAACTCATCCATACGTTTATCTTTAGTCGCATTGATTATTGCAACAGCGTCTTCACAGGTCTGTCCAACAAATCAATCAAACAGCTGCATCTGATCCAGAATGCTGCTGCTCGCGTTCTCACTAAAACCAGGCAGATAGAGCACATAACACCAGTTTTAAAGTCCCTCCACTGGGACATTCTGAAATCATGCATTACTTTATTGGCCTATACAGATAAGTCCAAAAGTGTACCAATGACTCATTCAGGCAGATACAAGAAAACCCAGAACATCGGGTTCTCTTGGTGAAGGTGAAGTTGCAGCACACCACCAACTTCATCTCTAAATGATTTCCCAAAGTACTCCCTGATAAGATGTGTCTGTCTTTTATGGGTCTTATTCCAGTGACCTCTTTATTCATTTATATGTTTGAACCCTTATTTAGTGAATTAAACTGTTTTTAGGGTCAAATATCTTGTTTGCAAATGTATCCTGGCCAAGACTGACAGCAGCACAGAAACAAAGTTGCAGCTGTGAAACATTATACATTATACACTATCAGAATGAAACATGAAACGAATGATATGTTGGTGTTTGGTTACAGAAATTTAGAAACACTCTGGGTCTTCTGTGTAGGGATTTGGGGTCAATATTTTCTGAGTGCATTTGCCAGAGAACATATAATAAAATACTCAGTTATTTTTATGTTTCTTTTCAGGAGTGACCACAGTTCTCACAATGACGACCCTGAGTATTAGTGCCCGTAACTCTCTGCCAAAGGTGGCCTACGCTACTGCCATGGACTGGTTCATTGCAGTCTGCTATGCATTTGTCTTTTCTGCTCTCATTGAGTTTGCCACTGTTAACTACTTCACCAAGCGAGGCTGGGCCTGGGATGGAAAAAGTATTGTCAACGACAAGGTAAGTACATTCATATGAAAATATTGTGGACACCCCATTAAATGTCATGTGTTATTTCATTTGTTTACTCAGCGATGTTTAAAAGGCCTCTAGAGTGCAACCAAATTTCTAAAATAATCTGAGGTAGCACCAATCCGACAAGTCATTCGTGAAAAAAATAAATAAATAAAAATATCATGGAAACTTTCATTTATCACATCAACAATGTGGTTTAAAATAGACACATTACACCTATATTGTAGTCAGATTCAATCATCTATATTGGGTGGGAGCTTCTTAAAGAGGCAGAGGTCCAATTTCAAGGTGTCAAATTTCAAAGTCAAATTTCTATTAAATTATCTTTGATATTTATGGCATTTTTATAACATCTGAAGGTAGGGCAATTACTTGATTGTGCTATAAAATAGCACTATGTGCCTGGAAAGTACATAATATTGCCCCTTTCACATCTTGCAGTCTGTTATTGGGTTGAGCTTTCTTGAAAAACAAATCTCAGCATGTTGGCAGATGTTTTAAATGTCCATTACCTGCAAACCTTTTTCCTGGAGAGTGGAATGATTCATTTCAAATTTTTCTCAGACCTTTTTAAACTCCTTTCCAGGTCTTTTTCTATTTTTCCATGGTGTTCACTGTCACTTCAATAACCAAACTAAACATTTGAACTTTAATTAGGACAAATTTCAAAATACTAGGTAACAATAATCAACCTAAATGCAATCATGTGATTGTATTTATGTACCCTTTTTAAATTTTAGGTGTGGAGGTGTCCTAATTCCTTCCTCACCGAAACTCCTTTTACAAATGTTTTAGAAGTGCTTTATTTTGGTTTCCATTTTTTAGTTATGCAACTTAATCTTCTAGTTTTACACCATTAAACTAGAAGATTAAATTTAGATGGACTTGAAAAAAAAGATCAAATCAAGACAAAAAATTTAATTCCAATCTCTTGTATTCATTAATAAATAATATACCTTTTTTTCACAAAGTTTTAAATTTCAGTCGCTTCCTTTTTCTACCTGCAGAAAAAGGAAGCGACTGTCAAGAAGGAGAAGAACACCTATGCTGTAGCTGTGGCAAACTACAAGCCCAACATCACTAAAGACTCAACACTGCCCACCATCTCCAAGTGCACTCTGAACGAGCCCAACAAGATCACAGGAGGAACGAAGCCCGAGCAGAACAAGAAAACCTTCAACAGCGTCAGCATTATCGACCGCATCTCCCGTATTATGTTCCCTGTGTTGTTTGGCACTTTCAACCTAGTCTATTGGGCCACTTACCTGAATAGAGAAAAAGTAATCAAAGACCTGGATCCATCTAAATGAGCAGCAATGGCCCAGCACAACAACACGTCACACATTCAGGACAACAACGCTTAATTACAGCTGCTTTGGTTACATAAACCTACCTTCTCTCATTAATATACACAGTTTTCAGTCAGTATAATTACACATTTCTAAATTAGTTTAGAGCACACAGAATTTTCATCAAATCTTTTCTTAAATATATATTATGATGAAATCATATAAAATACGGCATTACCAGGATAACTGAAATGCTGCATGGTATAGTGTTCTGCAGTTCCCCTCAGGTTCACAGAGGCATTTTGTCTTCACCTTTACTATGTTTACAAAAACTCTTAGAAAAATTACTGTCCACAACTTGTTTGGAACCAATCATCAGAAAGATGAGGCAATCAGATGTTTACGATATCAAGTGAGCTGTGCAGTTCATGGGAATGAGCATTCCAAGAAAAAGTACTACAAAAATCACAAATATCTGATTATTTTTTCAAATACTGTGTAAACACACTCAGACATATATATTGATATAAAGTTTAGCCCAAATATTTACATAGACTATATGAAAGGAAGCTGCATGGTGGCACAGTTGTTAACACTGTAACACAGGTCAAGATGCCCAGCCTCAGTTTTTTTATGCATGGAGTTTGCATGTTCTCCCTGTGCATGGATGGGTTCTCCCTGTGCATGGATGGGTTCTCCCTGTGCATGGATGGGTTCTCCCTGTGCATGGATGGGTTCTCCCCGGGTACTCCAGCTTCCCCCCACATTCCAAAAACATGACTGTTTGGTGAATTGGTTACTCTAAATAGCCCCTATAAATGTGTGTGTTTGTGTGTTATTTGTCCTGTTTGTCTCTGTGTTGCCCTATGATGGACTGGTGACTTGTCCAGGGTGTACTCCCCCCCGCCTATCAATCCAGCTTGATGACTGCTGCAGGTAGGCACCCCCGGATCCTGCAAGGATAGGTGGGTACAAATAATAGATAGATGTGATAAATGATATATAATCATTTTTTTCTCACTGTCTCACCAAATTTTCTTGTTTTTGATCAGATGTCATGTTGAAACGATTATATAAGTTTAAACACCATGGATGTCCAGCCATTATGCTGTTCAGAAAGGTGTCAGAATCTGTTTCCCAGACGAAAACATGTTGTGGTGCTAAATGTTTGAATCAAAATTAGAATATATTTTGTAAAGATGATGGCTAAAGTAGCTAATAGTGGTGTTTTCCACAGTGAAACTCATCTTTTACCCCATGGGCTGCGAGGCCACTCAGAGAGGAAGAAGTCAAAGCTCAAAAAGCAAAATAAAAAAGCTCACAGTGTGCAAATACACGCAGGGACAAAAATCCTAATTAGTGGAGACGTGCTTTTGTCACTAAATGGGAAAGACGCCAAAGGATCAAAATGTCCATTATTACGTTTAGAGGTAGTGGAGGAAAACAGTACAATCTGGGAATATTGATGCAAAATCTCAAGACATCAGTCAGGAAGTAAAAGTTTGGGTACAAATGGCCCTGACAACGAGGCAATGACTGAGTCATGTTGCCAAATTAATCATAAAGTGTCTTAAGTAGAAAAAGTTACTGATTTGGATTGTTCATTACAAAGCCTTGATTTCAATCACTTAGCAGATTCATGGCCAGAGCTAAAAGGTGTGTATGAACAAAGTGGCTTACAAACTTGGCTCAGTTCCAACGGATTTGTCAGGAAGAATTACAACACAATATCATGGGAAACATTTTTATGTATTTAGGTTTAAAAGAAGGTAATTATAACAAATAGAAAAATATAAATTCCCTCTTTAAACTGTCTTACTTGTAATTCAAGAATCTTACAAATAAAACTTATTTTGCTTTTTCTAACTGACCTGAAATAAGAACTTTACTCAGATTTTATATCAGTGAGAACGAAATGTTATATGTTTTTATACAGTACATTTAAATGTCTGGTTACAACTGTGATTTGGTCCTGCTGGCCGTCTGGTGGTAATGTTGCTATCAGTATGTTTTTAGAAAGTGGGAGTGGAAAAAGAGACTACCTTTAAAATGATGTTCATAAATAAAAGTCACACACATCAAACTTTTACAACTAGTTGAACACTTGCACATCAATACCTACCCCTACTTTCTCAGAGGACAGAAGAGTTTTTCTCATCCATTGTAGTGTGACTACATTGAAAATTTAACAACAATAATATGCCTTATAAACCTTAGTAATAAGTACTAAGTAAAAGTGATACTTTGAGAACTGTAAAAAGATAAATCAAAGGGTTTACATATTGTAGCAGTAATCCAACAGAGTTTTCATTCAACATCAGGCCTAAATATAATAGGTTTTCACTTCTGCTGACACTTTCAGATGAAGTGTGGTAGAAATAGGTTTAGAGATTTCACTGTGTTACAGTTTGTACAGCTTTTTGATGTAGCAAAGCGGTTGAAACCAGCTTACAAATCATCTGTTCGTTTATGGCTAGCTAATAACTGCAACTCAGTTGAAACATAAAAATATTATAGATTCAAATGCAGTGTGGATAAACTGTATATGTTGGTAATGGGCCACCAGAATGATGTTTTCTCTACATATGGAGGTTACCTCTGTAAGCGTGAAGGTTCAGATATCTTTGTTTCTTGTTTACAAGTGGTGAGTGGATAGTAAATCAGAGTGATTGGTTAATTGTGGCTTAATCTGTAGTAGTTACAGTATTGTTCCATTTCGTTCCCAACCTCCTATGATCTTTACCCCCAAAACTTAACATTTTCCAGAACGTCCGTTTAACAGAGAACCTTTAAGTGGAACTTGAACTTGCTGGAGGGACTGAATGTCATTTCTGACCTCAGAACACTTTAGGATCCCCCATGAAAAGCTCCAGGAATAAGCTAAGGGAACTCTAAATTCAAAAAGGGGGGTGAATTTGCGATATCTAACAGAGATTTGACAAGGAAGTTCTTTCAAGTGAAAGTCATTACGGGGAAACAGAGTACTTGACATCTTGTGCTTCAAGAAGCAATAGTCAAAGGTAGCATGATTGCCTCTGGAAAAACAGCTCAGAGCCAACAAGCCAACAGTTACTTTGCAGATGTAGAAATTACTGGTACTAATGTGTTTTACACGCTGATTTATTTTCTAAATACTGCTCAGGCAATTTGAGCATGTGCCTTAATCAACCAGCTTAATAAAATTCTTGGCTGTCTGGCAGTGGATTTTAAAGTTTGACTTCATGTTTCATGAGACATCCAAAGTCTGGTATAATGCATATCCAAATTTTTTACTTCAATAATTAATGTTGAGTCCTCGTCTCCATTTACGTAAGACAAGAAAAGAACCTTGTTGTGGGTGTAATATAGTGTCCTCCACAGTTTGGCAGATTCCAAAGCTGGTGGAGGATTTCTATGTGACGTCACTTCTCCCAGTGATGTTTATATTGCCATTTTGGATGTCAGCATGCCAACATAAAAAGGGTAAGACAAACTGTCAAGAATGTTTCTTAGTTTTAAGTGAGATAAGACAATGTGTTGCTGTGATGGCAATATTGAATTATCGAGACGATCCATCTTCAGTTTTCACTGCCAAACAGAAAGATGGCAAAGAGGAGGAGTATTTATGGACTTGCCAGAGTTTAGTAATCCCAATACCTCATCACCATCCCAGGTATTTTTGCTTGGTAAAATAAGCTAAATTATCCAGCCTGCAGGATAGATCAAAGCTGAGAACAGACCTATCTGAAGCATTACAAACACTTTACCTTCACTGGTTGTCTTTTTGACAGTTTGGCAGTGCTGTGCTTGTAATCCAGAGATCTGACTCGACCATCTAACTCGTAGCAGCAAATAAACAAAATAGTCATCTTTTCTATCTGAATTAGATTGTTTTACAGCAACACAGCTAGTGTCTTTTCCAATACTTTATTTCACTGCTGTTGTTATCAGATCAATATTTATAGTGAAGGTAGATATCCAGTCTAGTAGTTTATAACAAGCAGTTCTGTAAAGAAGCATTTCACCCCTTAAGGATTTTTTGTTTTTGTTTTTTCTCACACGTTCATGTTTCCAATTATAAGACTGATTTTCATATGGAAAACATTTTTCAACCAACAATTTTAAAAATAGCATTTAGGAACACAGTTATCTAAGCTGAACCCCCGTGTTACAGGGGGTATTTTCAAAGAAGAGTCTGTTAAAATTCCTGCACAGTGATGTAAAAGAATAATTGCCAATTGCTGTAAATGTTACCAGTGACAGAACCACTAGGTAGATTCAAACAGTCATAGAAGCTGGCTTAAAAAGACACACAGTCTATAAGAGGGTAAATACTTTTTGACAACACAGTATATCATGTGACATAAGCTGTGCTACTTATAGATGTGATAACCAATGAAATAAGATTGAATATTTTATTGTGTTGCTGCAAGATATTCTAATCTCTCAGGAAAGAAAAAAATCTGTGTGGAAAATATGTTTTTCACAGTATTTCCCAGTGGCAAAGCTGCAGATCCTCTGTCTGCTCTTGTGGCTTTTGTATTTTTTATGTATCTGTTAACAATTGCAGGGATGACATGGACCCAGTCGTTCTCGATGTAATGATCTAGTTTTTTCTCCAACATCTGTGCTGTAGTTAACAGACTACAGGCAACACGAGTGTTAAAGCTTGCTCTTGTCACCTCCTTACTTTCTATGAAGAAAACAATGATGTCATGCTACAAATGCCATAATAACAAACCAAGCTTTGAAGTTTCTTCACCACACCAACAATATGTTTATTTGGTAATTTCTGCTCTTCTCTCTGCTTCACCTGTTACAAATCAATGCGTGCTATCTTAGTAGTTTAGTTTTGTATAATGCATACTTTTTCATGAGGCAGCAGAAAGTGAAAAGTGTAGTAAAAATCAATAAGATGTTGGCTCATTGGGTCACAGTAATGTAGCCCTGGATTACCAAAAGTTTTTTGGTAATTCTTTAAGACCTCACTGCTCAGCCTGTAGCTTTTTCAAAGCACATGCTATCCATCTTTCCTTCCCTAGTTTTAAGTTGCAAACTGCGAAAGATTGTTCTGATTGGATGCACGTGTTTGTTTCTATGAAATTTGTACTCGCCGTCTTGATGTTTGTCTTTGTGGTGTTATTGTTTTTGTTTATCGGCATTATTCTATAATAAATGTAGCACATAAGAAGGACTTACTCTCCTATACATTCCCTTCAACAAAAACACACTGTGTTAGCACTAAAATATATTGAATACTATGTATGTGTAAAATTGCAATCCTTTTAAATGACATTTTGTTGAAAGCTACTTTTGTGCATTTATTATATGTGTAGCTATATAAACACTGTGCTTTTGAGATACTTTACAATTTATTGGTATTTTAGAGGAGTGAAGATATTTTGTTTTTGCACATTTATTTATGCTTGAAACTTTCTCTGTATGATTACCAAAATAGGAGTCTTTTTGTGCTGTTGTATTTTCAAACAAGACTAAATATTTCTGTAATAAAGATGATGCAAATGACTCAGGTTGGATTTTTTTTCTTCTCATTTTTTATCTTGGTAAAAGGGAAATTTATTTTTGCCGAAATGGAAACTCTTGAAATAATGTGTAACCCCTTTTCTCGTCCTCTTAATCCGACATATGTTTATCCATGCATCTTCCCCCCGAAAAATAATTAATTTATATTTCAATCACATTTTCACATATTTCAAGTGATACTCATATGTATCACATGCATATCATGTGATACATATGGTGTGGAGGTGTTCAGATACATATTTTTTCCACATCCAAATGTGGAAAATGTGACGTGAAAATGTGTGAAACCCATGTGAACCAAATGAAGCACATGGGTCTTTACCGTGATACATTCCAAATCTAAACATATATATGTGTTTTTAGTGACACATCATTCATAAAATTGTGTGTGAACAACAGTCATTTTTCATGTGGTACTTTTGCCCTTTTCTGTACAGGTAAGGATTCTTGTTTGTTCAATGAAAGCTAATTTGGGATTTGGGAATCCAATTCAATATTGCAAAGAAGAAACGTAATCCAAAGTAATCTCTTGTTCATCTGGTTCTATCACTTATTGATGAACATTTCATGATGGAGTGCCATTTGAGAAATTAGAGATCACACAACTCTCCAATTTAATCTTGCTTCTGGAAAGGACCCCAGATTCTTCTACTGTGCAAAAAACCCCAACTAAAGTCACATTAAAAAATTCCTTCCATACTGTCTTTTCGATAAATCATTCTTATTTGGGGTTGTTTGGTTAATGATCAAAGACCTGAACACAAATAAAATAATAATCTGTTTAATTATCTATAAATCCAGCCTGGAACTCAAGCTAAAAAAGCTTAATTAAAAAGATTATTTTAATTTGATAACAGCATGTCAATTAATTAATCAAACCTCATCAGAAGAAAAGAGTCTGAGGTTATTGGAGGTGTTCCCTTTTCAATCCACTAGAATTCCCCAGAAATACTTTTTAGATTGAAATAAATATTCGGCCAGCATTTTCCCTCTACTTTAAATCTTGTTTGCTCAGGAATGTTCAAATATATGAGAGTTGAACTTGATGAACCCAACTGAGCAACGCTTTATCTTAACACCTTGCTGCCAAAAATTGCACAATACGCATCTTTAAATCCATTTTTACATTACAGCACGTACAACTATTCCGACCGTGACATCCTGATCCTTGGTTTGCTTAGATCAACTGCTGAGTGTCTGCAGCTGAAGGGGCTGTAATCCATCTCAGAGCAACATCAACATCAAATCAGCACATTTACCCTTATATCTGCACTTTCCCCTCCACCTGGCTTTAATCCGCACAAACATCACCTTATCCTTCCTGCTGGCCTCTCATCCAGGGAATTCAACCATCGCTCATGAACAGAAATCACTGTAAACCTGTACAGAGAATTATTTCTATCCACAGTAGTAAATACATACTGCAGATGTACAAGGAGAAGTCATGTAGAGATAACGCTGCAGCTGTCGCCGTGGTTCAGATCATTTAGTAATACTCAGAGGGCTCAAAGCTCTACAGAGTGTCTTCATCTCGGAGGTGGGGTTGCTTTCAGAAGGTCTGGCTGTAGCCAGAGGTCACAAATGTCCACATTCATCGCTTTACTCATCACATCTCTGCCCCATCGCCCCCTCTGCCGGAAGGTCGACTGCCTCAGCTTCCCAGTTTGCAGCTGGCAACTCGGATCAGAGAAGCTACACCTCACGTTCAGAGGTGTGGAAAGGTCTGTGTAGTGACTACAGGTCAGATTCAAGCGGTTTAAAGAGTCACACATGTTGTTCAGATACTGAGTGCGGAATCATCTATAAAAGATGTTGACCTCCTTGGGTGTTTTGCCCTTTTTGTTGCTTTTACAATTCAATAAAAAAAAAAAAACTTTTAATGTCAAAGTCAAAATTGTTTTTTAAATTAATGAAAAAAAAAAAAGATATTGCATAAATGTTCAGTCACTTGACATCAGTATTTAGTAGCTGCACCTTTACTTGAAATCACCACATGCAGTTTGTGGGGATGATTTTCTGAATGCTGCAGTTTTACTCCGTTCTTCGTTGCAAAACTGTTACAGCTCTGTTATATTGTGTGGGGGTCAGCTGTGAGCAATCCTTTTAAAATCCATCCACACTTGGTTTAAATAGATGGCCATGTCTTTGAACATCCATTTTCAGATGCTTAAAAATCCTGAAATCTTTGGATACTGCTTCATAACTTACATCTGCTTCAGCCATTCCCATGCCTTTATCTCTGACCTGTCTGGCTGATCTCTTGCTGAGGGCGTTCAGTGGATCCAAACCCTGGAGAGGAACTACATTTCCCTTCAGATCCTCGAGAAAGAGCTGAAGTGGATCACTTTTGAAAAGGACATCTGGGTTTCCTCAACAACCCAATGTTGGCTATATTTTTAAATGGATTGCTTGTATTTTATCTACTTTGCCCTTCATGTTAAACCCTGGATTCTTCATCCAGATTTTAACTGTACCCTCACACTAACCCTTTTACTTAAATGAGAAGACCGATCCGCTTATCGTAATTCAAAGTGTCAGACTTAATGTGTTTTTGTCAGTAACATCTCTGCCTCACTGGCACATTAATTACCTGCCTCCATGGTTTGAAGGCAGTAAAAAGACATTAGCATTAATAGCAAGTTCTGGTCACACGCTGTTTCTCCGACACAATCAGCATGTAAAGCAAAATGCCACCTTGCAGCTCTCTGATTAGCTGTTTTCCCTGCAGAACAGCTTTACTCTGATCAGATATATATAATTATAGCTTTAGCGATGATCAGCAAGGCTCCCTACAATTCTCTTTTTTATGTGAGCTTAATCCCCTTCCTTGGTTACCTTAGGGCCGTCTGCTGCATTTGTCAGCAAATGTTGCCTGAAGGAAATGCAAACAGAGAATAATCTCACAGTAATCTCCAGGAAAGCCTAAGAGGAAGGTTGATTTTTATCAGAACAACTACAGCAGTGCAGAAACTATCATCTAGAAGCAATGTTTGTAAATTTCTATACAAAAGGAAACATCATAAATATTAATAACTTGACAGATGTGGTGTTGCAACCTGAGAGATGCAGGTTTTTTATTGCCTCATGCTGGAATGCCGGAAGAAAATCTTTCTGCAGTAAATAGGATGTCCAGGATGACACAACTTGAAAAAGTAAAATGAAAATCAAATTAAAAGATAAAGTTGGTGTTCTTCTCATTTTAGCAGATTTTTATGTGGGTGACCAGAATTTTTTAGAGTTTCTCTTATAACAATAGCCGCTGGGGTTAAACTGGAGGCTATAGATGATGGAGAAAGCCATCTGCTGCTCAATGAAAAGCACTTCTGACCAATCCCTTTCCAAGGATCACATTAAGGTTTCACCATCACCACTTTTGGCTCCAGACACAGAAACGTGATCCTTTTGAAAAGCAACAGTGAATAAGAAACAAAAGGTGACATTACCAATGATTCATTGTTTAATTTTTACATAAATATCAAACAGATCTGTTCATCCCAGGACCTGTTCCTCCCATTTAGTGTGTGTTTCTTAATGTGATAATTAAAGTTTCTTCATCTCTTGTTGTAGAGATTTTGAGAAAATACATTGCATTCGCATGCAGCATCCATCACTGGGCTGCATGGGACAAAACAAATACTGATCAGACCGCTCCCTCTGGGTGGAAACTTTTGTGATTTTTTTTTCCCATTTGTGTATTAATGTATTTCTTTGTGTAATTATTGTAATTAGTGTAATTATTGCATCCTTGGAAATGCAATAATTTGTATCCTTACAGCTGCAAATGTGAACCATACAATCCTCTTTTGCTGCAAGTCTTTTGAAATATGTTTCAAGTTTAAACATCTAGGAATAAAAAATTTTACAATTCAAAAAAGCAAAAAAGTATTTTTCTTGTTCAGTTATGAACATAGCCTTTAGTGAGGTGAGTAAGGGCTGCAGTGCTCTATCCACTTTTCTGGGTTCTTAAGTGATCTCCTGGATGAGTCTTCAGTTCGCTCTTTGAGTAATTTTGATCAACCAGCCACTTCTGAAAAGGCTCATGCTGTTCAATATTTCCCCTCTTTGAGGATAATATAGCACTAGAATCCCACAGCCTTAGAAATAGATTTTTAAACTTTTGCTGACTTTGTTTGTCACATGTTCTTCAATTTATTTCGATCAGAGCACAGTGTGTTGATTTCAATGATCTTTAAGTCTCCTTCATGTAGTTGGACTGATTCTATTTGCCCCTTAATAAATTAATGCATCTACAATAACATACAAAATTAGTTTTTGCTTGCAAGCAATGACCAAAAAGCAAAGATTCTTCATTTGTATTCAGCACGTAGGTATTTTGTATGTAAATTAAATAGATTAGGCACAACGTGGCGTCACTGAATGAGATATGCCAAAGCGTTACAAAGGGGGTTAAGTGATGTCTTATTTCGGTGAGTGGGTGTGGCTAGTGAAGCGAACAAATGTGGTTAATTATAGTTACTTCATGACTGAACAAGGGGGCGATTACTTTTACAGAAATGTCAAATATTAGTTTGAAAGGCTTTTTCCCCACTTGAAGTAGGTTCATAATTTGAAAAAAATGTATTTTGTAAATACAAACGTTGTCATTGATTTAAAACCTGTTTGAAACTTTTCGTGTCACAAATAATAGACGGAAAGAACTATCAAAAAGCTACATTATTACTTTGCAGTAGTTTGGGACGCAATTTGTAGCTAACGAGAACATAAAGTGAAAAATAAAGTGCACTGTGTCAGTGTGCCCTTGAGCAAGGCACTCAATCAAATTTCGAGCTGCACAGCGACAGAATTCCTGTAAAGGAACTACAATCAAATAAAACATAAACCCGTTTGTTGCTGTATCTTCCTCCGCTATAACACGTCTCTCTTAACGACATCAGTCAGAGAACAGCATCTGTCACAGCAGCACTGCAGATGGACTAAAGCAGCCTCACTCACTGCACTCCCATCCTCCTCCCCTCCACACACACGCACACACACAGCATGGATCCATGCCTCACCATCATCCTCTGCATTCAGCCTTGATGCATCGACAGAATCAACCTGATTTCCTCTCACTCTTACAGCTGCTTTTTATTATTCACCTCACAGTTATTGTATCTGTGCGGATCCAGCTGAGGAATGAAGTCGCTGCTTTTCTCGGCACTGCGGGACAAAGCCATGAATCCCTGGCTGCTCTTTGCGCTGCTCGGTCTCTGGTGAGTGAGTCGCTTCCATGCGCCCGTCGTGATGGGAAGAGGGGGGGGAAATGACCGCAGAAGGTGTCTGTGCATGTGTGTGTGGGGGGGTGTAGGGGTGTGTATGTGGATGTGTGTGTGTGGTGGTGTGTATGTGGGTGTTTTTACAGCGGGTAATTGTGAGAACTGTGGCTAGGGAGTTTAAAATCTGACGAAGGTTTTTCTCCTGAGACTGACTGCTTCGTGTGTGTGTTTTTTTTATCTACCTGAGATTTGTAGATTGGGTGATTTTGGTCCCCCCCCCCCCTGTTCAAAAATGTGTATAAGCTCGTGGCATGAGCGACACTTAACGCATACTATTAAGATTAGGGACTTCTTTTCAAGTTATACAAAGAAAAACATGACATTTCTCAGCAAGCAAACATGTCATTTTTGTTATTTCTGCACGCTGAAATAAAAAAACAGGTTAATAGTGAATCTTACGAGGCATTGTAATCCAGTCAAGCGTGATAAAAGCACAGATCTCATAGCCATGATCATGCCATCATTTACCAACTGCAGTTCAAGAGCTAATTTTCAGGTTAAAGATGCCAGTTATTGCCTGACAGTCTGAATGTTTGGTGCCTCTTGGAGAAGTTTTTACCAAACTCCTCAAATTGAAACCTTCCCTCACTACAGTTTGGATGAGAACTTATTATTTGTGAATATAACATCAGTTTTGGACTTTTAATGGTTTATTTTAACTGCATTGGACAATTATTAGGATTTACATTGTGCAGATGCAAGTAAAGGGCATATTGCATATCATTGGTGAAGTTAAATTCCCAGTAGATACTGGTAATAACCAAAGCCGTCACACACACAAAAATCTAAGCAAATTAGTCAGCAAGTTGAGTAAAAAATTTGGAATGACAAAGTTTTTGAAGAAGCTTGCATTGTGAGGAGTCCTTTATTAGTAATAACTTTAATAGTTTAAATTTATGAGAAACTGGCCGTGTGCGTTGCTCTGGTGTGATTTTCTTTCACATAAACAGTCTCCAAATCTTGGAAGTTTTGGTGATGTGGAAAAAATGGATAAATGTCAAGTTATTGACTGGACCATTTTGACAGTTTTACTCTCTCTCTGAAACCACTTTAAGGTTTCTTTTGTTGTGTATGAAGTACTCTTATTTGAAAATCATTGCTTGTATCATCTTCATATTCAAATCCAGAATCTTCCAGTACAGTTCTCTATGCATTCTTCCCTCAGTTGTCATGAAACACATATGCTGGAATGCAGCCCACACCTGCAAACGTCATTTTTGGCACAGTCTTTTCTTTAGGTGGTGTGCAGAACCATTTTTCTTATAAACATTGCGAGGGCAATGATTTGTAAAAAGTTTAGCTTTGGTCTCATCTGACTATGATTTGTTGTTCCCGTGTTATACTGACTAATCTTCAACATTCTTCTTTTCCATTTTGCAGTCTTGTACAGTGAGTGTGCATAGAGGACATCGTGGTTGAATGTATTACTTACTCTTTTCATGGGAAAATATTGCACCTGTTTTTTTCCATATGTTATTTGAACATTTCAGTGATGTTTGGCTATTACACAACTATTTTTATTATTCTTTTCGCTCATCTCTCAACAGTTTAATGAAGGGCACTTGGCCATAATGGTTTCATGGTGAACTGGTCCATTAATTTTGGGATTATGGCTCCAACTGCACTCACTGGGACATTTAGGTGTTTAGAAATGAAACAATGTCTGTTACAACAATAAAACTTTTTGTTTAAAGCCTCTTTTCATAATGTCATAACTCTCTGTGCAATTTTTTCGTCATACTATACTAATTCCAATTTTTTCCTTAAAAACTTTAATGACATAGAAATGGATTTAGCTGACGGCTTTATTTTTATTTAGTGCATCTGATCACTTTGCATAATATTTGTGGATGCTTTTCACATATCAAGCTAGTTATTATCCTCCTTTCTCATATTTGTTGCTGTATACTAAAACTTAGACTCTTAAAATTTCCAGATGTTTTTCATGGGCAAAATATGTTAGGTAGAGATTTAAAGTATTTTAATAAAAACTGTCAAATCACAGTCTGAATACACATTCAGACATTTTAAAGGTCTGAATGTGCTTGCAACAGACAAATGCCAACTATGTGTCTCCAGCAGTGCTCAGGTTGTTTCTGTGTAAGACTGTAAGGAAATTAGCATAAAAATGACAAACTCCGGTCTGTGGATTTAACAGATTTATGAAACCGTCAGTGTTGCAGTTCGTTTCTTCACAGCTTTACCGATTAGTTTTGGCAGAGTAACTGTTGTTGATTTAAGCTCAATGAGAGTCAGAACAGGAAAAGCAGAGACGGAAAGAGCTGCCAAGCAATCAGTTAATCATCATTGAAAGTCTCTCCAGGATCAAAGCTGACCTGGGGCTGCAGCTTAGTGCTGAAAGCAGCACCCCTGGTGGGCTAAACCAAGCTCCATTACCCCCATGAAAACTCCCAAATATAATGAGAAAATACTAGTAGTGTCTTAATGTCTGCAGCAGTGCAGGCTGTTATCTTTTACCAACACTTTAAGTGCATGGTTGGTCATATTAACAATGATGAGGTCAGAACACATTTAAACTTGATATAAGTGTAGTTTTTATTTAGGATGCGAATGAAATCTGCATCAACCACAGGCAGCCTGATGAGACTCAGAATTTCCATCAATCTGGTGTTTTAGGGCAAGAAATCAAAGTTTGATGAACACTTTTGAAAAATGTGTTTATTCCTCATGCCATAGGAGAATGGTGGTTTAGTTTTATCCTGATGTGTCAAAACATCTAGAAGTTTTGTTCATATATGAAGGTTAGAAACGGAAAAAACTGCATTTAGACTTCTTTTTGTAATTTCATAATTAAGGTTGTTGGCTTTCTCTATCTGTTGATATCTTCCCTCTCTTTTCTTTCATTTATTTAATCCATAGTATTCTGTTTTCTTGTTTTTTCAACATTTGCTTTCCAGTTTTAACTCTTCCATCGTCCTGCCTTCAGTTTTTTTATTAATAAAGGTGTAGATTTATTATTAGTCTTTGTCGTGTCCCCGTCACAACATCATTTAGGCCTTAAGGTGACTACACAGGCGTATTTGTCTATTCATTAGGTCACTGTGTCATGGTTGAGATCATGCCTATCAGAAATTATTCAGGAAAGAGCAGCTTAAATCCCGGGCTGAACGCCAGGTCTGCAGGGATCCTTATAGCATCAGGTCTGTGTTTATTAGCGGCGAACTACAGCAGCAGCGTCATTTGGCACAAGCTGAGAGTTCGACCATGTGGAACGGCCTGTAATAGAAACAGCAGGACTCATCAGATAGCAGACACATAAAACTGCTTATAGCTCTAAGTTGCATTCCAGAAGTGCTGCTGTGTGCACTGAATCCAAGCACCCTTCCTTTGACATGCAACCTGACACAACCCTGTGCTTTGATTGTGCAAACACAAGACCAATATCAAACATCTATTTTTTTGTGTAGAGCTAAAAACTGCTGATCTTTTATTTTCGTTGCTGAAAAAAGCACAGGTCAGAACTATGCTTTATAAGCTAAAAGCTGGTTTTTGCCCTTGGGGAGTCCCAGCAATATTGAACATCCTCACACAGCACAATCTTTGGAACAATTAAAGGGAATGTTTGTTCTGAGGAAACAATGAAACAACCAGTTATTCACATGGGATGAAAACCTGGTATGTTATTAAATATTCACGTTTAACCTAGGATTCATTTTAGAGTTTTTCTGCTTAGAGTTACAAGAAGCCCATTTCTTATTTTTGGACAAATTTGACTTTGTATGGTTTAGGAACACATTCCCTTATATAAAAGTATCAAAAAATAATGCAAGAATGCAGTTTTTGTGGGTTTCTGCTGGATTTTAAAATAATACATGATTCCAAATCCTGTCATTTCTATAAACAGATGTCTAAATAATGTTACTAAAGTTGACATAGGAGGTGTAAAAGATTACTGTATGTGAAACAACAGTATAAAGAGAAGTATGTTTTTGCATAAAACTGTGTCCTGACTTTGATTTCTGCTAATACAGGTTGCATGTTTAAACTAACGATCATACTTAGATCTCATATCATCATTTAAATAAGTGAAAACTCATAACTTTTACTGTAGAATGTACTTTAGGCATCCAAAGGAATACAATTTGGAATAAGACAGTAATATAAAATGTGTAAAAAGTGAAGTGCTCTGAATATTTTCCAGGTGCACTGCATGAGACTACTTCTTCTGTTTGCTTAAGAATTGCAGTTTGGCCTAAAAATAAACTCCATATTTTTGGCAAAAAGTGGCAGTTTGATCCTAATTTTAGAAGCAATGAAAATAATCACCCTTCCACTGGATTGAAAAGAAACATGAGGTTACAGATTTGAGCAGCTTGCTTGCACATGTCATGGATGGAAGATTCAAATCGATTTTTCATATAGCAATAAAACAACAAAAACAAAATCACTGCTATAAATCTTCTGTTAAAAACAAGCTTGTCTGTATATTTTGCTCTTAAGGATCCATAGCCAAAAAGAAATCCAGCATGATTTAGCATATATTGTTAATCCAAAGTTCTGAAATGTTGGCGTTCAAGGGTGAAGCATCACTGATGAAAACAGATGTTCTGGATGTTTTACATCTGCAGCACAGCAATGTTTATTGCAGATTTAATTTATTCATTACATCACATCTGTTGACAGTTGAGTTTGAAAAGATTCTGGTTTTTGCCATGATGTTACAATCATAAAATGGAAGTCCACCCTTTAGCCTGTTTATTTTGCTATTAATAATGTATTTGATTTTCTGCATTTCTTCAGCTTCTATATCTTGTGTTAGCTAAACGGAAAATTTGACATTCACTCCCTCTTTCAGATCGAGTGTCTTAGATAATAAGATATAATAAAAATCATCAGATCGATAATAGGTTTTCCAGTAATTTAATGCCATGTTGACTCTACATTTTCATACATTCATTTAACCACAATGAAGCTAATCTAGAAGAGCTTTGTAAAAGCCCATCCCATCTGCTTTTGAAAGATTTAAGAGGTAATCTTCTAGCTCAACGGTGCTGATCAAATGCATTGATTCACTGATCAGAATCAGCACCTCCACAATAAAATAGAAGTTTTGTCAATTTGTTTGTCAAGACTGAAACACATCAGCAAAAACCATAAAGAAACAACAAATGCTTTAAAGAAGCCTTGGAATGGAAATCAGGCCACTTCCAAACTATTTGGCATCCACCACCCTACCGAAACAATGGTTATTCACAAATAAAAATAATAATAAACAAAAAAAAAATAAATAGCTGCAGTTTTTCCTAATGTTAGATGCCCCAGCAAACAGTTTTTTAAATGAGTCAGAAGGATCAAGGACAATGGGTAGATGGCACAAACGTAGGGAGGTTTGGCCATTGTGCAAAACACCATGTTTTAAGAAAACTAAACTTGAGATATTAGCGTAAACAGAGCATACCATCTTTTAAGCACTGTGGTGAAGGACTTGCTTTGCAGTCACATGAGTCAAAATTCCTCCATAATGATATGAGGGACTTAATAAACTCAAAGCAGATGACTACAAAGAGTTATTCCTCCTGAATTGCTATACATTTTGGCTTTTTCAAAAACATAATAGTGAGTAATGTGTTGTGTCTTTATGTAAGCTTGATACTCAATTTCAGAACCTGACAAAGACACAATCATTTTAATTTTATTATATCTAAAACCCTAGAGCTGAAGCAGAGTAAATTATTTTACCAAGAATACATATTTTATAGAGAGCAGAATAAGCAGCTTGATGAATAAAACCATGTATGCAGCCTGTCAACTGTTAAATGAGAAATCAAAGCCAATTTAATCTGTTAGATGTGTGCGAGATGTTCCATCAGAGTATAACTAAAATGCGTTTGGCATATGCTCAAACACATCACAGCTTAAATACCTCCAGGATCTGTTCTCGTCAAGGTTCTCAGTCTAATAGATGGTTGATGTCCATGTGATCTGATTCATCATCTGGCCAGAAATCACCTCTACTTTCCTTTGAAAGTTTAAAAGGTGCATGTAGCTGCCTGATTTTCCTCGCAGAGTAATTTTCACCTTCAGTTCACAAGATTAATCAAGCACTCATTCGCCTTCGCTGAAAGCCAAATGAGAGCTAAAACACCAGAGGAAAATTTAGGAATCTCTGGATATCTGTTGATGTTTTATGGTTATCTCTCTTCTTCACAGTTCAGCCATTGGCCCTAGTAAACAGGAAGATGAAGACTACGAGGACGTACCCATAAATAAAACCTGGGTGTTATCGCCAAAGGTCTATGAGAGTGACGTGACTTTGATCCTCAATAAACTGCTGCAGGGCTACGACAACAAACTGCGGCCTGACATTGGAGGTAAGAAAAAAAATCCTCTCATCTCCATGTAACACCTTCTGCATTAGAGGAAACATGCTCTCAGTATTCAAACAAGATTTCTAATATTTAAAGTTTATTCCTATGTATTGTAATGAGTGTTATTGTTATCGTGTTCTTGGTTGTTTTAGGACAGAAACCTGCAGCATTACATGTAAATCCCTGTCCTCACGTTATGTTTCAGTGCGGCCGACAGTGATTGAAACAGCCGTTTATGTCAACAGTATCGGACCAGTGGACCCCATCAACATGGTGAGGCAGTTTCCGCCAATTTAGCTGCAGCTTGTTTTCATTTTCATGCATTTAGTTATTTTAAAAAGTTGGATTAACCATAAGATGGACTACTATCTGACCAAACCTACCAAGAGGTGAACAAAAATGAGTAATAGAAGTATCAGTCTAATAAAAACTCTTTGCTAATTGTTTGGCATTTGGAGTGATGGTCCAACCAATGAATTCAATCTGCTATGGAATTGCTTGCAGTACAAGGCTTGGTTCAGTTTGTACTACACCTGAAGTAGTTACAAAAAATGGGGACAGCCACACAGAATCTGCTAATGGAGATTAATCTGGCCAGGTTGGATTGGGGCAGAACCAGTAAAATTCGCTCCCATGAAGAAGTGACAGTAAACCGTTCTTCTAAGTCCAGACCATGATGAAAGCCTTTCAAAAGGTGAATGGAACTCTGTATTTATTTGTGCATGTTAAGCAGCCTGACATGATCGTGTTAGTAAATGGTAAATGACCTGTACTTGTGTAACACTTTAGCTGTAGGTTTATATCTGTAGTGATCTATGCTGCAATCAGTCATTCACCAATTAGTACACACACTTGAATATAAGCTGATGGTAGCAAGCTACATTGTAGCCAATGCTTCCCTGGGACAAACTGACAGACTCAGCACAGCTGTGAATCAATTGTTGCCACTGGACCCTCGGAACATCACCACCAGCATGCGAGGTAGGGTAGAATCTGTCCAAGGACACAAAAACTAAGATGGACAGTTGGGGTTTGAGCCCTTAACTTCTGACCCATTGTTACCCTGCAATTTGAACTATTGTAGGGTTGCTAAACTCTTGTCTTTCATGTCTTAGATGTGTCTCTGTTCAACAAGCTTGACGCTACTGAAAAGTGGTGAAAGTAGTTCTGATAATTGAAAAAACAATGTATGCATACTGAAAACTTAAGACGAATTGGAAAATGGATACCAATGTTTGCAATGACCTTTTCTTGCAGGAATACACCATTGATATCTTCTTTGCCCAAACATGGTACGACAGCCGATTGAAGTTCAACAGTACGATGAAGCTGCTCATGCTTAACAGTAACATGGTAGGCAAAATCTGGATTCCCGACACCTTCTTCAGGAATTCCCGAAAATCCGATGCCCACTGGATCACAACTCCCAACCGACTTCTGAGGCTGTGGAGCAATGGGCGAGTCATGTACACACTGAGGTAGGACAACTGCAGGCCAGTTTTTCAAACTGATTTTGTTAGCATATTTAATGTTAATTCTAAAGATGTTTGTTGCTTGTGCAGCTTTAGTGTGCACATCTGTGTTTCTTTTTAAAGTAACTCCAGTTTGTCAAACCATGATCTATTTGTCTGTTTTATTGGTGTTTCAGAGAGAGTGAGAAAAAAAGCACACAAAAGAATGTTGAGACTTGATTTTCTTCTGTCACAATTCTGTTTTATCAGGTTGACTATTAATGCGGAGTGTTACCTTAAGCTGCATAACTTTCCAATGGATGAGCACTCGTGTCCGCTGGAGTTTTCGAGCTGTAGGTTGTCAAATGTAACATTCTCTCATTTTCAAACCCGTCATCTTGACTTCAGCTTCCTAGCTCTCCTAGAACAAGGGACTAGCACAATGGCCTGTGTTCATTCTCCTTGCCAGAGAGCCCATCTGCTTGAGGCTGTACCAATCTATCATCTGCTCCACCAGCAGAAAGAGGAGGTCACCTACTACCATTTTGCTGACAGACTTAATGAATTCTGCACCCTTCCCCAGTCTGATTCATGCTGTCTGTCATCCTTCATTTGTCTCTTGTATTGTGCGTTTGCTTCTCATGACTTATCATGCTCTTAATCTTCCACACCCCAGTGGAAAATACAAAGAATGTTCCACTGAGTTTTGTCAAATGTCAGAGCCAGTTCAGTCACAGGAAATGTCATCGAATCAGGATGAGTATATGATAAGCTCAAGCCTAAACTAACCTCTTGTGTTACAGTACAGTAGCAGCTGTATATGGTTTTCAGAAAAGAGATATTTTACATCAACGTAATATTTGGTCTCTAAAGTAACCAAGAAATGACCTTTCCTAAAAGTCTATTATCATGGTAATGAAAAGCCAGAAATCAAGACCAACTGTTTAGAAAATATAAAAGATAACAGAGTAAAACTTGACATAGACAAATGCAGAAGGGAAACTGAGAAATCCCTTTGCAGCTCTTTCAGGGATCTTTCAAGGCACTCCCAGACCAGAGAAGATTTGTTCAGTGGGTTCTGGGTCTCCCTCTGAGGTAGCATACTGATCAGAAGCCTAAACTGTCTCAGTCAAGTAATTTTGATGTAGAGGAGCAGGGGCTCCACTCTGTGTTCCTATCTGATGATGGAGTTCATCATCAGATGGGATGACAAGCTCTGGCTTATCCCTAAGCCAGAGCTTTCAGGCCAGCTCTTTTAAAACGTTTAAGGTGCCACTCTGCATTTTTAAGAGAATTTCCAAAATCTCAAAACTAATAAACAGGATCAAGAAACAATTACCAAAAGAGAAGTAAATATTTCCACACAGTACTACTGACTGTGGGGGTACAAAAATGTGTGCCCACTGGATCGCAAAAGTGATTTAGACTATTTGGAATCAAACTTAATTTGCAAACTTGAAGAAATTTATTGTGACTGAGCAGGTCAGTGACATTTTGAATGCTTCCCTCTTCTTTGCCCTAATGCTATTTCCTGTGAATAACAACCACTCATACACTATGTAAAGAAAGGATGTAGCCACTCTGATTTATAGCAAAGATTACAATCTTGATTTTATTCACTCTACAGTACATTATTTAAGCAGGTGACAGAGACATGGCTTTTTGCATTAGGTATCCTCACTGAAGTATTTACATTTATGGGTTATTCTTGATAATATTGTTGTAACAGTCAGAAGTCTTATTCATTTTAGGGCCCACCATAAAATAAATCTGCTATTCACTCTGTGCCATAGCAGCCAAATGTGCTTATGAACTTTTTGCTCTTTAGAAAGGATTTCATAGGAAAGACCTTTTGCCACTTTATTAGATCAAAAACAACCCTTCCTTTCCAACTGACGAGATGTATAACAATTTCTCTTTTGTCCTCTATAGCTAATTTGTTTTCCACTGCATTAATGTGGAACAACATCCTATAACTTTAGTCTTGTCTTACTTAAAGTAGACTAAACCAGAACGCATAAAAGCAAAACCTCGCCCAAAGCAAATTTTTGTGGGTTGTGCGAAGAGACACTGATGGCCATGGCCAATTGTAAAGATGAGTGGAAGGTGTTAAGTTAGGGTGTGGTCAGAATGAACAAAAGCACTGTTGCCAAATTAACGACTGAGGCTATGCAGTTTCTCAGTCAAGTAGATCAGAGAGGAAACCCATTCCAATCTGTGTTCACATTGCAAATGAATCAGATTTGTGCAAAGCTGAAAATGCTATTTCTCAATCCTTTATATTTCCAACCCCTGACTCACCATGGGGCGTGTGTCTGAATGAGATAAGTTTATAGTCAAATCGGGGCTGTGACATAGACATCGACCAAGTTGCATCATTTGTAAGCAATAGGAAAATTCAACTGCAGTAGCCACCCTTTAACACAAACTGGACAGCACTAAAAAGGTTTTAAGCCAAATATTTCAGATCTAAACTAGTTTACAAAAAATGTCACAATTTGCACAGTAACAAGATCCTGTCCTGCAAGTTTTCATCAAAACAGATAAAATACCTTCTGCTCTCTTTGCTGAAGCAAATTCTAGATTATCTGTATCATCTGTGCCATCATTAGACCATAGTACCACAGGAGGGCTGAGATTGGTAAACACAAGTTTTCTTGAACGTCTCTTGTTTACAGCTGCATCTCATTATTTTTGCAGGTAACAAATTTCATATTTAACTGGCTAAGGTTGATATCCAACTTCATTACATTAGGCACCAACACTAATTGCTTTTATCAAACTTTAATTTACACAATATTTTGGACAGCTATGTCAGATACTTTTCTATGAAATAGATTTTTATTAGGCCAAAATGGATGCTGTGACTGATAACATAAGTCATTTACATTAGCTGTGTTTTAAAGTGCTGTGGCTACATCCGTCTTTCTTGCACAGTCTATGTGTGAGCTACGTTGAAAAGTATCTGATGCTGTAGGAATGAGGCAGGCTTTTGTTTCATCTGTTTTGGGGTGTTCTGCAGATGGTTATCCAAAAAATGAGATCACATATCGGTGGCAAAGGCGGGCAGTGGAGGTGGCCGACCAGCGTTACTGGAGACTCTACCAGTTTGCTTTTGTAGGGATGAGGAATACCACTGATGAGGCACACACTCAGTCAGGTAAGACAGAATCGCCTTACTGTTTATAGTTTTGCACTGCTCTAAGTTGTAAAACCCCTTTCATCTTTAATTTGCTTCATCTGTTTTAGGGGAATATGTCATAATGACAATATTTTTTGACTTGAGTCGACGGATGGGCTATTTCACCATTCAGACCTACATTCCCTGCAGCATGATAGTGGTTTTGTCCTGGGTGTCCTTCTGGATTAACAAGGATGCCGTCCCAGCTCGCACATCTCTAGGTTGGAAATCTTAACAAAATGTTACCATCTGAAAGTTTAGCATCCTGCCGTACTGATGTCCTGCAAGTTTTCTTTCTTTATGAGCAAATAAAGCAAAATGACAAACCACAATCGATTAATCTTGTATTTTTAGAACCAAAAACAATAACTTCTGCCTTTTCTGCAGCAAGTTGGAGGCAATTCTGACTCATCCACTCACTGAAATCAGACACCAAGTGATTTTAGTGAACTGTTATGTGGTTGCACAAAAAAATTAATCTGCATTATCAGGTCAATTTTGATAAGAGGTCCTGTGGTACTCTGTACACTTAGCAGAGGCAAGCATAGATAATCTGAAAATGGAGCCTTGGGGAATCCCACATGTAATCTTTGCTTTAGTTATCGAGCTGTCCTTAATCTTGGGGTTGATTATACTGTTTTCCCAAGGATGAAAGATAAACCCAAAACAAATTTTTGTTTCTTTTAATATAGCTAAATGATTGTCTTGGTAGGTCACTTGTTTTTTAAATCTGCGGTTTCCTTGGTACTGATATTGTCTAAAAAATAATTGGAATTGATAATGTCTTTGAGATGATGAATGACCCCAACTTAAAAATGACTGTTGCTCTTATGTTCATCTGTGACTAAAGATTTAAACGCAACAACCGTTTAACTAATTGGAGGACATAGGAACTAATGCATAACAGTCTGAGCCTATGAACAAAGGAAACTAGGGAGTATTTATACTGACAAAAATAAAGACAAACAAGCGACAGATGTGCAAAAGCTGATTAGTAAATGAGGATCAGGTGAGATGGGAAAGCAGAAAGCAGGCCTATCTGAAATAGACTGGGAAGAAACAAAAAAACCTTCTAATGAACCAAATTCAAGAGAATTTTGTAGAAGTATCCTAACAACCATTCCTTCTGAGTCCTAAACTTTGTTCATAATGCAGTTTGACAGACAGTAAGTATTACATCAAATTAGAGTCCCAACACAGGTCAAACTGAATTTTTTGAATCAGAAAAATTAGATTTTTCAATCTGCCGATCACTAATCAGGGTGTTATTGGACAATTCCAAGAATCTGGTACATTTTGTAGGGTTTCTATGCTTTACCCAATTATTCAGCAAATTTCCTGTTTTTATGTTAATAAACAAAAGAATAATCATGTATATGATTTTTAATTCCTGTATTTATCCCTTTGTAGGAATCACTACAGTCCTCACTATGACAACTCTGAGCACCATCTCCAGGAAGTCTCTGCCAAAGGTTTCCTACATCACTGCCATGGATCTCTTCGTCTCCGTCTGCTTCATATTCACCTTCGCTGCTCTCATGGAGTATGGGACCTTGCACTACTTCACCAGCAACCGACAGACCAAGAAGTCTAAAGCCAACAACAGCGCACAGGTAGAAACTAAACTTTTATCTGACTCGCTCTGGTTTTATTCATCTAAAGTGAGCAGTGAAAGTAACCGTGGTTTCTTTGCAGCAGAGAGTTCCCAGCATGGTAAATATCCGTCCTGGAACATCCCTGTTGCAGATGAACAACATCGTTCCATATCACGAGGATGACGACTACGCCTATGACTGCTTAGATGGAAAAGACTGTGCCAGCTTCTTCTGCTGCTTTGACGACTGTCGATCGGGAGCCTGGAGAGAAAACAGGATGCACGTTCGAGTTTCCAAGATTGATTCTTACTCGCGGATATTTTTTCCGACTGCTTTTGGTCTTTTTAATCTAGTTTACTGGATTGCTTATCTTTATTTATAAAAGAAAATGTTTATTTATAACTGAAATCAGATGGAGTTTAACATTTGCAGGTGCATCAGCTGCTTTTAGACTAGTTAGAAGTAACTTTGCAAACTTTTGCTTTGATAATATAAATGGCCTGGCTGCAGAGAGGCATGGCATATTAGTGATAACAGCTCCAACATCTTGATCCTGCACAATAAGCAGGAAAAATCATCAATGTTAGGCTGATCTTTTTGTGAAATTAACCGCGATATAAAGTGTTTGCACATGTAAAACTCCAGTCTCCACAGAGGAATTATTGCCATCAGTCTTTAATACAACAGCCCAAATGCTTATTTTCTCTTTGCCACTGTGCATTGATATCACGCTTTGCACTTTGCATCTGCAATTGAGGGATATTGTCCCTATAATTTGAAGATAGGTTCCTTAATTTTTCTTCAAAAAGCCAGTAACTTATCTGAACAATGGTCAATTAATTTT
This sequence comes from Girardinus metallicus, assembly GCA_903067095.1. Taxonomy (NCBI): domain Eukaryota; kingdom Metazoa; phylum Chordata; class Actinopteri; order Cyprinodontiformes; family Poeciliidae; genus Girardinus; species Girardinus metallicus. Next base: position 25,177 of record CAEGAE010005646.1, on the reverse strand, counting down.
GTTCAGAATAGTCAGGGATCATACCTTTACAAATACAACTTAATTGTTCTCTGCATTTTTCCTGCAGGCTGTCAGGAGTGATGATGGTTATTTTTATGGCAGACAGATTTTATACTTTCATGTATTCTACGTTGCAAAAACAGGTTTGAGTTTATTCCTGTTCAAGCAAACACATCAACTGGTAATTTAACCTTTCCTTCTGTAAACAGATTGTTTTCTTAGATGTTCATGAAAAAAGCTGCACATCTTTTTATAAAGGTCTGTGGCATCTAAAGCACTTCTCAGCAACATTGTCCTATACTTCAGCACAGCAATAGAGTTTTACAGGCAGCTTTAGTAGCAGATTGTCTACGAGAACAGATACCTGTTTGGATAATTTCCTCCTTCAAATGCATGCATTTTTTAAAAAGGGTGTAATTTCTTCAAAAATGTAAGAATTTCCTTCAATGAACTTGTAGTTTGGTGTTCTAGATTACACAGCTTCCATTTATTCCTCCTTTGTTTTTAGTTTGAAGAGAGTCTGGCAGCAGAACAGAAAGATTAAGTTCAGTTCTCCAACTTTCTGAAATTAATTAGATTTTTACTTCTCTATCATATAAAATCTACCTTGAGAGAGGAAAAGTTGGGATCACAAGAAGAAGGCCATTTTATGCTTTGTCATTCAGTGCTATTCAAGCATTCATACATCTTAGAATGTAAAACACTAATTTGTAGTTTTCTCCACTTTGTGATTAAAAAAAAAAACCCTTTCAACACTTAAAAGGTGTTCAGTCATTGCAGACGTTGAGGAGATCAAGCCATGAAAAGTTTCAGGTGACATTTTGTCTCATTTTCTCCACAAACTCCTAAGGTGACAACAGGAAGCAGTTGTCACAGTTTTGGTTTATAAACCAAAATCCAACCAACATTTTTGCAGAATTCATGAGGAATTTTGTGTTGCACAGGAGCTCTAATCAAATCTATCTATGGTAATGGAACTTCAAGCCTTGTTAATATTAATTGTTTTATTATCAAAAATAAAAGAATTTATTATTTGCTGAAAGCTAATGATAATTTCTTTTAAATATTTAGAAAACATTTTAAAGACGCAGCTGTAAAATGCTTGTAAACTTTGTAAATCAGCACTTAATGGCCAAATATTATCATATTAAAAGCAACATAACCTAAAAATAATTTTTTTAATGACATAAAATGCAAATAAATCTGCATTTCCACTTTTTTTCTGACCAATCAAGCAATTTTAAAGTTTAGTTTTATGACAAAAATCATCTTGAGTCATGTCATTTAAAATCAGAAAAACACTACTATTTGTGGATGATGGCATCTGTCCATCCATTATCTGTGGAAACTTGTAACTATGATTTTAACCACTATACTCATTGTTTTCTTTGATAAAGAAATAGACTTTGTTAACCGTAATACACTGCATTTGTGGCTGTTTATTGCAACACAGAAAATCCAAGGATAATCTACACAGGAAACTTTGGTGAGCTCTATAGAAGTAAATAGATGAAGAGGCCAGATTTCTCCCTAGCCACCAAAAATCTTCTGCATTTCAGATACCTTTTCCTCCATATATGACAAGCAGAATCTTAGATTCAGGGAAAGAAGCTGGAAAAAGTTGAGTGAAGATGACACAACACATAGAGAGAGAGAGATAGTTTCTGCAAGGAGCTAACAGCCAAACCACAAATATAATTACCGGTTGTGTGATGATATTGTGTGTCCTTTGCTCCATTGAATTGTCTTCTGATGTCCACAGATCACTTCACTGAAAATAACAATAAGTCACCTCTCCAAACGTTCCTCCTGAATGTTTGCTAGTGATAACTCGCTGTAGCCATACCTGAACCAAACTTACAGAGAGAAACTTCGACTGCAGCATACTTTTGAATATTTTCACTTCCCTTCTATTGACTTTAAGTGACTTTTGGAGCCATTGACAGCTACATACACAAGTGTAGTAAAACTTGTGAGTAAAAAAACTGATTAATTGGAAAAATGTAAGACTTGCACACTCACTGCTGGGCTCACCTTGCATGGTTTGGGTGGTGATTTGTTAAGGTCTCCAAGCTACTGAACTCTTTCACATATTTTACAAAAAACAGAAAACCATCAACGACTTATTTTTTTCTAAACTACAAAAATATTTGATAATAGATAAAGTGAAAATTTTTATAAATGGAACACAGAAAAAGTCGGATTAGTCCATCTTTAAGAGAGAAATTATTCATTCTGATTAAATCAAATCAGAATATGAAAGGTTTTAAACATTAGACAGTATTCATGTTCTTGAGTGAAACAGAGATATTGAATCAGGAATATACTGGCATCTATGCAAGCATTCATGTTTTTAGGAAAACTGCAAGTTCATTTAGTCAAAATGAATATTGCACAACTCATTAATCAGATATCTTATTTGCATACCAACTGATAAACTTGATACATGAGCTGACTGTGGACAAATCAGGAAAAGAGCATCTAAACTAAAGTTAATTAAAAATACAGTTTAAACTTTAAAGACAAGTTTGTGTCTCATCCCATGTCTTCATTTCACTCGCTGCATCCCTTTGTATTCCAATGCACTGTATTTGGTTTAAGCTTTAACACTAAATTGATTAAATGGCTTGCCATGCAGCACAAAGCTTGATTTATACTTTTTGATTTACCACTGCACAAAAGGACATTTTCTTAGTGTAATTCATTTTCTTAGTATGAATAACACAACAAAGCTTGTTGTGTTATTCATATTTATCTATAGAACATTTTTTTCCATACAGTTAAGTGTAGCAAAATGTGACTTTGCAAAATTAAGCAAGAAACAAGCATGAAGTGTAGAACCGAGTGATGTTCTGCAGCATTCTGTGAAAACTACACTGGTAACTCTTGTATTAAATAATCTTTGCTTTTGTTCTCAAAGGAATTTATAATTTAATATTAGCTAACATACAGTCATGTTATCAAGTTATTACGAGCTTAAAGAGCTTATTTTCTTATGAGAGGAATAAATTATTTTGAAATCAAAATAAAATAATTGTTTGTATATCAGAAACCAGGACAATTATGCTGCCAACTGATTAAACTGAAAATGTTGTTAACTGCTGTGGCCTGCAGGGACAGATCATCCACTGACAGAAGGATAATACTCTTCGACTGGATCTAATACTGAACAATTAATTTCTGTATTATAGTATAGAACTAAATCAGAAGTGGGGGTTTTTTAGCATTTTTTTCTTCTAAATGAGATAAAACATTGCTGACACAAAAGCAATCTATTTCTTTGAGATAAAGAGAAAACTAAACAGGTTATTTTGACATGAGAAATAATAAGACACTTATTTCGGCAAGACAACAAAATTAAACATGTTATTTAATGGAGATAACTGGAAAATACGAGATGTTTTATTGAGATAAGACAAAGCAAGCTTTGTTTCCACCAAATAAGACAAAATGCTCCTCGCTAGCTGACAAAGAAAGCTTTGTTTTTCTCGACAAGATGAAATTAGATGTTTTCTAGAGGTCGCAGGAACATGTTCCCACGAGATAAAGAGAAAACTAACAAGGTCATGTCAACTTAAATAAATGCAAGCTGTATTTTATTAGGAATACAACATAAATTTTGTTTTCTGGAACTAGAATAATTTGTGCTATTTTGTTTTATTGGGTAACGCAACAAAATAAAAAAAATATATAAACAAAAGCTTCGTTCACCAGAGATAGTATGAAACAGGCTCTGTGTTCTCAATTAAGACAATAATACACACATAATAAGAAATCACTTCAGATTTCACAAATGCAACAAACAGAAACAATATTTTCACAACTTGGGTATTGCAACTGGACAGTAATTGGTCCAGATGGTGCTAATGCTGATCTTGACAGTAGATACTATATACCTTATATAAACACAGGCAATGCATTAAATTCTGTATTTATGTGCAGATGATAAATCAGCCTTGTGTGGATGTCAGGGGTGGAGCGTAATTAAAAACTGATAACACACGACTACGGGCATTTTCGGAATCTAAGCAGACTCTTAGTCCTTGTTTCTGCTGTTGTGTAAATCTTACAACCTTTAAATTGATAAGCAATAAAACAAATCAAATCTAGAACCTACCATTTGGAGCAAATTTGTTGAAACTGAAACTGTTGAAATAAATTGTAGAGATGTAACTGATATTCTCAAGTCTTATGATGATACACTAAAATATTTCTGGTTACATTGCAGAAACTCTTCTCTAATCATGGTCCCGTTTTGTTTTTTGTATTTATTTGTATATTGTGACATAAAGCCAAACTACAATGGTAATCTGGTAATGATTTATAGGCATAATCTCAATTAGACTACAACTAAATGAAAACATAATACATCAATATGGCCAACTTGTTTGAAATCACAATATAATCAAATTTGTCGTACCGTGAAATTTGCACTTTCTTTGCAACTCCACTTCCGCTTTGCCTTGGCTTAAAAAAACAGGCTGTCATCTCCATGTCAGGCTTTAAAAACTGTATAAATGATGACTGCCAGCTGAAAGTTTTTTAATGCATTTAAAAGCTACTCTGAAACTCCAGCATATCATGGCATTTGTTTCATACTCCTCTTTGCAAGTATCTTAAAAAAATCAAATGCTGTAATTGTCAGCCCAGCATCTTCAGAAACTTGATCATTCATCGCACTAATGATCTGCAAAGAGCTAAAAATCTCATAAAACTCAAGCCATATTAAAGCGTCGGTCATATATCTGTGTGCAATATCATTCTCTGTAAATGTTGCTCATGCTGTATTGTGACTACTAACTCAATACACTGTGACAAAATAAAGCAGTGCCTATAAAATCCAACTGGTTTTATTTCAGACTTTATTTCCCAGATGTATTTGCATTGCTTAATTATTCCCTACTTTGAATAAACGTGTGGCCTGAAGGTTTATAACAGACAAAGTTGATTTTTTATGTTTTGCTAATTTTGACACATGGAATTGAAGTCCAGGTATAAACACTTCATAAGTTTCCAGAACTTGTATAAGAAAATAGATGACATTAAACCATCAATAGGTTCTCAGATGGGTAGATCCATCAACCTTCATTGAAATATTCCTGGAATATTTTCATCAACAAATAATTTATCAAACTTGGGTTGTGAAACAGAGGTAGAAAATTCACGCTTTCCCAAATTGCTCCTGGATTGTTGGGCAATGTTACCTTTGCAGGATGTTTTGGAAAAAACAATCCTGCAAAATTGAGTGAATCTCAATTTCTTCACAAAGGATCATTTACAGTTAGCATCATGCAGGACTCATGGCTTTCTTTGGTCATTTTTTCACATGTTCCTAAAACTGAACATCTAACATTGAAGATATTGAGATTTTTATATATTTTTTTTTACATTTTTGGCTCAGCTATGAACTTATTAGCAGAATATGACGTTATTAGACTTGAATAAGTCTAAGGTCAGGAAAAGGGCAGATTATATCTCTGCAGACCCCACACATCCTGGATACTCACTGTTTAGACTTTTATCTTTAAGTCAGCACTACAGAACTTTATTTGTAAAACAAGCCACCATCTGTCTGTCTGATGGACAAATAGAGTGCCCAGACTGATACCATGCAAATTTGCACGGATTTGACCTTGCCTTCCTCTCTTGTAAAAACATAGTATGCATACGTATTTACAAGAAAGAAAAAAATGTTGTTCTTATTAGATATGTATTTATATTTAAATGTGTTATTTTCAAAGAAAAAGCAAAACTGAAGTCAAATTCATTGTTTGTATTCACAAAGCTGATTCTGATTGTTTCTAGGATAATTCTGAAGATACGCATCTCCTGCTGCATTCTCAGCTGAATGTAAATGTGCTGCTATTCAAGTAGTCAATGAAAATAATAAGGAAAAAGATTCAATTCAAAAAGTATTCCCTACGTTCTGCTTGGTGAGAAATCCAAATACAGTGAGGTTTCTTTTTTTTTTTTTTTTTTCGTTTGTTCCCTCTACCACAGCAAGTACCAATTAGCATGTAGCCTTGAAGGAGGAAGGCAGAGGTGCTTGTAAGCAAGTGCTGATGAGTGGATGAAAATAAAACCTACTGTCGTTTCCTGCTGCAACGTGATTACAGGGTACAAAGAAAAGGGTAGGTCAAAAGCTCCCTCTTCCTGTCTGGGGATTGCGATCGCAGTGTTGCACCTTCGGATCAGATGGCTGCATAAAGTCCCTGTTCTCCTAAAAACTGGACACCTGTGGTATAATTGGCTTCACATGTTGTTTTAAGAGACTGGAGGAAGTGTAGCTATGTTCCATCCATTTCTTCTGCAGTTATGATGCCTGTTGTCAAACCTGATTTAATCTTCCCTGTAAACAATCAAGCAGCTGTTTCTGTTAAAGGAAGACTTGCTATCTGAATGGTTTAAGTCAAAGCAGAGTGACAGATTTTTACTGAAAAACAAAAAATAATTAGGATTAAAATGTTTTGTAAGAAAGCCTTAGGAGAGGTAACAGAACAATTTACAACAATCAAAGCATGTATACACATCAGGCTTTTCATCAAACACATTCATAGTTCTTGAATTTTTTTATGTGAAGCTGGGCAGCATTATGATTATTTTTCCATACCTGGGATGTGTGCAGCCTGGTTCCAATTCAGATTACAATACGCGTTAGCATTAAATTATTATAATTGTGGTATGTGTTTCCACTCATTACATTTAATTGCTAAATATGGTTAACTACATAAAAATGTATAAATTGGATGAATAATAAAATTAATTCCTTTGCTGTTTATCAATTCCTTTCCTTCACATTCCGCAGCAGCTTTAGAAATAAAAAAGAGTCACATTTCAAAATCTCCACTGCTAATTTATGTGCTAAAAGTCTGCAAAGGCAAACGGCAACCTCAAAATTTTGTTCAACTTTTATCTCAGGAGAGTCTTTTATCGCTAGACTTTATTGAAAGTCTGTTCTGCCTCTCAGGTGTGTTTCGACAAAATGATTTACACCGCCGGTCGGAGGCCTCTAACATCCAGCTCCGTTACAGCCGAGGATGTGACCGTCAATCCTGCAGAGGATTAGATGTGAATGAGGCTCTTTGGGCATCCAGAGGGTTTTCTCTTCACACCTGGCTTACTCTGATGAGGTCAAGCTGTTTAGAGAGAGGCTGATACTCCCTGTGATCATCTCAACTCTTTAAAAGTCACAGTTCTGGAGGGGAAAAAAGGCAAAGGATCCATGCCAGTGAGGTTTTAGAAGGACTCCTCAGATTCTACGATTCCCCCTCATAGCTGGGTAAAGAGCCTTTTTAACGAAATGTGGAGCTGCAGGGGTATATTCATCAGATGTGTTTTTATTTTTTTTCTTCTGTTTCATAGATGAAGAAACTGCCTTTGACTTACACACCAAAGCCCACAGGCTGCACAGAATGACTAACTCTACTCTCATGGCTCAATGCTTTACCCTCTGGTCCTCTGAGTAAATTATGTACATTTGTGGGTTTCGCCCTACCTGCTGGAAAGATTAGAATATAAACATAACCTATGACATACCAGTGACCTGTTTGTGGCATCTTCTCATCCTAAAGCCAATTTCTGATCAAAAATTCTTTCAAGAAATCACCCCAAAACAAGCTCAACAGAAATGTTAACGACATCTAGCAAAGTTTGCAAACGAAATGAGATGCTCTTGATTTGTTTTTGTATGAATGATCTAGCTGACAGTTTATGCTTAAATGAAGACAACAACATTCAAGGGCGCTCAATGTGGAGGGAATCTGAGCAGAAAAGTCACAAGCTATGTGAATAATGGATCTCAGACAATTTTCCTCTCATGTTACTCCTCGTCATCTTCACCTTGTATTTGAAAAGGAAAGTGGCTGTCTGTCAACATCTGCTCTTTAGTAACGTCAGACAGTAACAAATAAAACCTTTCTGCAGCTCCCAGCCTGTCATTTTGGATTCTACAGCCAGTCTGAGTGAAACAGATTAGATTTTGTTTAAAAGATCAAATAAAAACAGTTTGGTTTTTATTCTTCAGTGTGGGTCAATGTAATTAGATTTTCTTGAATATTTTCTCATAATTGTTGCAAAATAGACTCCTATAAACATTCAAATGCTCAACATGTACATATACACATTCAGTTTTAAAAACCAACCAAGCAGCTCTTGTTAAAGTGAAGTGGTTTAAAAATCTAAAAGGTAAACTTCAAAGACTGAAAATGATTGAAAAAAAACAACCAAAGTTCAAAGAGAAAGATTAAGAGACATTCAGAAAGCCTGAAAAAACTATTGATTAATGCCACTTTAAAACATCACAAAAAGGCTTGGAAGGAAAACAGAAAGAAATGACAAGTTTATCTAAAAACCTTTTTACATTAAGGCAAAGGTAAACATGGCTGTGCAAAGGGGTTTTATCACTGACTGAAAGGGAAGAGTGTTTGAGCGCCAGGAACGTCATACTGAGAATTAGAAGTGAATTAAAGGCTGAAAATACACACCTTCACTTTAGGTCCTATTTACATCAAGCTGATAAGCTGCTTTTACTTTACTTATACAGTCAGGTTAAAAAGTCGATCCAAAGTGCAGCTTTGTTTTGTTATTCTGGACAATAAAGGTGCATTCCTATCAGTCTTGAAAGTGTTATAAGGCCATTTCCAAATATTTAAAACCTGACATTTTAAAGAAAGTAGAAAACACATCAGACAGCTTCCAATCTTTGCAGGAGTGTGTGTTCTAGTTCAGTCTCAGATGCTACAGGCATGAGTAACAGGTTAAATTATAAAGTTCATGACAGGACAAATAGAAGAAGACTGAACATCAATTGCATGCTCTCAAGGAGAAAGTCTCTTCTTCCTAAAAATTACCTCATCTCAGGCTTGTTTAATTGCTAAAGTATTAATGGCATCTTACAAGCCATTGAGTTGAGCAACAAATCCCCAGGGCACTAACAGTTTCTCGAGTCAAATGTAACGCCACATGTCTAACAAGGAACAAGGACTGGGTCACTGGTCCCAAACAAAACAGCAAATATATAACAGCATGGAATAAAAGGTAAGAAAGGTGTCACAGCCATAATTCAACATTCTTGAAATACAATGGTGGAACCTTAAGAGAACTGTGTAGGAATAAAAGAAAGTAAAATAAAGAGAGGAAAGAAACATGCTCTGTGGGATCATCTTTATGGGTTTGATTCAGGCTATAGACTCCACTGCAGACTCCTTTGATTTCATCGTCTCTACCAGGTCATAAGTTTCTTCCAGGTCCCTCCACTTCATCTGAATGAACACCTAATATTTCTGTAAAGATCTGTACACAACTTCTCACCCTGACCTCACAGTGAGAGTGCATGCAGTCAGACTTGACCTTAGTTTGTTTCTGAACACAGAGAAGGAGATTTTCACTGACAGGAGTAAAGATTTTTAGTTTGTCCTGCCTGGCTGCGCCCTGCTCTCAGGGTCAGACTAGGTGGCAGCTTTGTTCTTTTGGCAACAGCAGTTTAAACAAGGTCAATCAAAGCTCCTCAGCTTCAACTCATCAGTTAATCAGCTGCTGCCCACCTCTTTTTAAAGTATATGCAAATTAGAGATGTGGGGAGCCATTTAATGTTTTTTCTTCCTGTCCAGTCTCATATAGTCTCATCAGAATAATCCGACTTTTCATCAGTTATGCACTCAAAAATGTAACATATTTTCAAACCCTAAAGCCATTTTTTTGTTGCAAAAAATGATCATCTACCATCTACAGAAAAGATTTTTTTATCAGCAACCTAGCAAGTAGCAGTAGACATTAGCTGGAGGGCAAAGTGACCCAGCAACACATCTATGTGTATTTTTGCAGAGCCAACAGAACAAACTCCCCATATGCCACACTGAGTCAGTGCTAGGTATGAGTTTTATTTTTAAGAAAACAAGGAACAAGGAGAAAAGAAAATCAACATCTGCAACACTCTGAAGGCTTTCTAAAGCTTGTGAGATACATTTTCCATCGTATTGCTTCTTAGCCTTAGATTCAAAACCTGGCTGCTAATAATGTTTTTCTTACTCATTTATTTTCTACTAAATCTTCTATGTGCTCTTTTGCATATAGACTGAACAACATTTTTTTTCCTTAACAGCACTGTGTTGTTGAACCATTTCAAGTAGCCTTTCAGTTATCACCAATAAAGAAGGTAATCACTCAGAGGCAGCTAGGTTAAAATAGCCTAGTAAGAAGTTAGAAAGATGGCACTTATTAGAAAGGTTTAATATGCAATCTGTTTGAAAATCTCAGTATTTTAACTTTCTAGCTGCAGTAGGTAAATTTACAAGAATAGTTGGGGTTTTCTATATTTGTTACATTTAACTCTATATCATGACAGTATAAGATGAGATAGATAATCCATGAAAAACAAAACTAAGCTCCACTTTGTTGTGGTGAACCAGCTGTAGGATGGCAGAGAAAAAGGGGCAGAGTGTGAGCAGTGTGTTCACCAGGATAATTGACAGTGCTAAGACCCTCCTCCTGGCTCTGATTGGTTGCTTTTGTTTGGGCGTATTAAATCTGCAGATGGCAGTGGCACAACAGGGAGGAAGAAGGAGCTCTTTTTTTTTTAACAAATTATCTGCCTGTCAAGACATAGTGACAGTTTTAAAAAATATGTAAATAAAATTGTATAAAAGTACCCACGCTTTAATGGAGGAACACAAAAACAGGTTTTGTTTCCTTTTAGTAGAAAAGTTGAACTAGCAGTCAGTAAGATTCAGATATAGTTAAATATTTTACAGCACACTTTGCTTTGTGTAAAGCCCCTGACTCCAGCCCCTTATGCACTAAACCAAAAGCACTTGTTTTTAAGCCTCCTGAAGGATGATAAGTCCCTTTTTATGCATCCTCATGTGTCTCCAGCTTTGGACCCTTGGAGGATTCCTAGCAGAGCCCTTCACCAGCTGAGCCTACCAAGATTTCCTTCTTTCAGATTATGAAATATAAGGAGTCTCCTGTCTTTGCATTCTACGCATGTGTTCTGAAAGAAATAAGGTCGTTATTTTCTGCTATCTAAAACCTCAGTTCTCCTCTCACAGGATCTGTTGTACAAGTAGTTGTCCACCCACACACAGAGATCAGGGAGATAAAGATAGACTTGGGACATTTTCATGGAGACATTTACAATCTATCAACTTTAATAAATAATAGAGCTAATCTTAGCAGCTCCAGCAGAGATCTTTCTTGTTGCAGATCCATGAGGCACCCCGGGGGGAAGTGTGGCATGCCATTCGTTCACTGAAATGCATAATGAAAAATGTATGAGGCATATATGTCTGTGGCAATACTTTACATGATGGCCTTTGCCTTTTTAAAGAATGAAGAAGAAATGTACCATTTATCCAATCTTCCACCAAATGTTCTGCAGCGCTGCAAACCAGCAGTGTGGAGGCAATAGATTACACTAATTTCCTTCTACATTGAAGCCTTAGGTGCTGCTTAATTGGGGTGCTTATGTTGACAGCGTGAGGGATTGCCTCACTGAGCAAGAAGTATCGACAAAACTCGACTGTGTGCAGGAAAGATAACCTGATGTTGTGGCAAAGAGTTAACCCAAAGATCAGGACCTGGGCCCAAATAGAATATCGTTTGGGCCCAGACCAACCACAAGATCGTAATAGCATGTTTCTGTTTTACCCAAATATGCATTTCAACTGCCATAGACTTTCTAAACTTTAGATTTGTGGTAAATGCCTAATGTATTGTTTGGACCTTTTAGCAGACTAAGTGGTAATTTATGAAGGAGACAAATAGCACAGGTCAAAATCCCAGCAACTTCTACATTGTTTACCCTCATATATATTGTTGTCCTTTATAGGACAAATGTACCTGAAGGACTTTCAGACTCTTAGCTGTTTAGCTGAACCTGCACAAATAAAACACCTAAACAGTTCAGGAAGTTTCAAGGTAAAAATCAGCATGAAACTTTTGAGGCCGTTAACTGTTAAAACAGCTTGGTACAAAACAATCCAATTTGGGTTTGTTTTATAAAACACCATAGTGGCTCAATAGTCAGGGTTGATTTGATCCAGTGGGATTTTACCCAGCATGCTGACTTTGGCTTGCTATCCCCAAAAATTTGTTAAATGGCCTCAGAACAGAGATAGATATCATGTCATGTTGAGTTTGAAGAGAAAAAAGTAAAGCGGTGGACGTTTAATAAGTTGTCAGACTAAATCCTGTTTCAGCAGATTTTAACTATTTAGCAACTCAAACCAAACTCAAAATCAAAATCTTTCTGTATAGCGCTATTAGTGGATACATACTGGTAAGAATTTCACAAAAGATCCTTTTTAGGTTTGTCAATGGTTTCTTAACTGTGTCAATATTTAACAGTCATAAGAGCATAAACTTTGCATTTGGCTTAAAGCAGCGATCTCAAACTGCATTCCTTTTACTTTTAGATGTGTCCCTTGTCATACACATTGGATTTAAATGGCAAAACTGCCCTTGAAGACTGGAGTTTGAGACCACCGCAGTTGAGACAAGGAAACGTCTGTGGTTTATTCTTCCAGAAAAATGCTGGCAATTTAATCCATAATGGAATAACTGAATATATGTAGGCTTATTTGAATGAATCATAGACAGGACAAAGTCTATTTTCCCATGCAATTTCCATTTCTTCTTGACAAAAGGTGTTTATCCAACCGTGTGCGATGGAGAACAATGATGAGAACCAGATTCAATGTTTCCTCTGGGATATTTTAATGTAGCACAGTGACAGGCTCAGTTTTTTCATTGTCATTCAAAGACCAATGAAGGTTGACTGAGCAATCATTTTGTGGCTGCAAGAAGAGTTCATCTTTTAATTCTATTCTGCAGGTTGGATTTTAACCATCGAAGCTCAAAGGCTGTCATTTAATTTTTAGCAAGGATGGTGTCAAATACCACTAATGATGTGACAATGATGATATGACACCAGATTCGAGATTTGAAAGTAAAATTGGGAATAATAAAGATGTTCACATTTTTATGTGTAGAAAGCTTTAAGCCACCTTTCTTTTTCCTTTTTTTTCATATCACAAATATCCATTACTTCATGATGACCGATCACTTAAAATCTCTAAGTAACATGCTGATGGTTGTGGTTGTAATATGACACAATGTGGATAAATTTCAAGGGTATGAATACTTTACCAGGGTAGGGTTCATTTGAGTTCTTTCCTATTTTGTAAAACCAGCGATTTTAGATCAATCAGCACGCCGCCTCGCGGTTAAACACATAGAATATCAATCTGCACTCCTTCAGATGCCACATGATTTATTAATGCAACAAGCCTCATTATTTAAGACGCATATTGTGCAACACAATGGGAGCTGAGTCTCTCCAGGTTTGGAATCATAAATCCCCTTCAGGAGAGAAGTCTCAGTTATTCATGTGTAGCTGCAGGGGATGCCTTCAGGGACATACAAGCAAAAGTAAACAGATTTTTAAGATAAATATAGTGACAAAGACCCTTTTTAAGCACAGATAACTCAGATAACATCCAAACTGAGTGGAATGACTGATTTTCCATACACTATCCTTCTGGGTCTTTGATCTTATTTTTGCTATCAGTGTACTGAGAAGTTTGGTTTCCCTGATTCTTCCTGTCCAGTAAACTAAAAGTTTCTCAGATTCTCAATCATCCTCATGGTTAAACAGATGTCTTCAATAAGATTAAATCCACTGGTATGATTTCAGAAATAAATTAAAAGGAGAGCAGATGTTTCATTTCTCACCATGTAGGCACTGCATTAATGGCCACAAATTCAGCCAACATTAAACCTGAAATTAGTGAAAATGTGAAAATGGTTGTATAGTGACAGTTGTATATTTTAAGCCTCAGTGCCTTTCTTGATTTACTTTTTAATAAAAATTAGTGCAACAACTACAATATATTTACACCATTTAGACTTTAATATAACGAAATGTGTATATTTTAATACAATTTCTCATTTATGCATTTTATAAATAGTATTTGCATCCTTTATTGATAAAATATTACATCAATATTCAGATAAATATTTAGTCAAAATCAACCGATTAACAGTTCAAGTGAAAGAGTTTTTACATCTTGTAAAAGTATTTAGAGTTTTTACGTGTTCCATTTGACCATCTCCTGTCCTTCCTGCCGTGGTTACTGTTCAGTCCAGATGTCTGGGGTTGTGAACAGGCCCCTGTTGGTGTTATCTCAGGGAGACCTCAGGTGCTCCTTCCTGCTTCACCCATTTCAGAGTGTAATGATGTGTCAGCTTGTCTCTCTAACACTATGTGTATCTCTTCCAATGTCCTTACCAACAGTCGACTCAGAGCAGGAATGTACGTATGTGCATTGTAGCTGATGCTTAGCTCAAGTGGGTATTAGGACAAAACTGAAAATTTAATATCCTGGTTGCAACAAACGGGTAGCAGAGTGTACTGTGGCGTATACTAAGTTGGCATGTGTTCCTGTGTGTGTTTTCCTGTTGCTCACATAAACACAAAGGGAAGGTTCACTTTGCATAGCTAAGTTTTTTGCATGAACGAAAACCTGGAGCATGCATCTATTTTTTAAGTGACTTTGCGAGAATGCTTCTTTTTATTTTTATTATTACACTGAATATAATTTTACAGTTTTGTGTAATTTTTGTTTGGTTGACTTAAAAAGTGAGCCGTTATTGTGGCTGGCTAATTCTTCAAGCTACAGCAGTGTAACTGTTAAGGATGCGCCATTATGAAACTTTGTGCCCAATATCTGGGAGAATTTACCAGTATTGCTAAAATTATTTATTTGATTACTCGATTAATAGTCAGAATAATTAATATATTATTCTATTACTAAAATAATCGTTTACAACAAACATAATCTGAATTAGTTTGAACTGTTTTGCAAAAAAGATTGGAGGAAGATTTCATTGTGCAGAAGTGAAAGCCTCAGCAACTGCACTAGTTACCATTGGCCTATTCAAAGTCTGTGGTTGTAGCTAGTCTGTAGTCTAGCTCCTCCTGTGGTTGGAGGAGCTAGGTAGCACCTTTAATGTGACATGTAGGACTACAAAAAAAGCTACATTTATGGATGAGTTTGGTGATGATCACCTGCCTCTGTTCTGTTTTCCTTTTTAATGTTTGGTTGTTTGTTCACAACAACACTTTAGACATGTGGCGTGTCTGCGAAGAAGTCCCATGCAATTTGTTTTCAAATGGTCTCTATGAAAAGTTGGAAATAAGAATACACTGGGCTGACTATCTTAGATAGTTCAAGGGGTGGACATGGATCGATTCGTGATGCAAAGCAAATCTTTGTTTGTACAAAGCATCAAAAGTAGAGACACAGCAGCCTCGTTGTGTTCCTGTGATGAAACAGACTTTGAAAACAGCTTGTTGTTGACATTCAAACATCTGCCAATCAGCAAGAGAGGAGAAACTCTGGTAAAACACAAAATGGACTCCTGCAGTAAAACTGATGTGTTGTGTCAGATGTGCTGAATTACTTTCATTCTCCTGATCACAGAAATCTCAGTTTCCATGGAAGCAGACCAGACAGCCACACTGACCATGAATAGCATACTCAGTGAGCTGCAGTCGGGTCAGAACCGGCTTCCTGCGTCAACGTGTACGGCAGACATGATGTGCTGATGATTCACAGTCAGGTGGAAAAATATTTGTTTGGATAAAATTGGTTTTACAGAAATAATCTTAGAGATTCAAGAGCTATTTTTTTTTTTATTTCTCAGAAGTGAAAACGCAGTGTGGATCTGCGTCATGAAAGACGCTTTACAAATCAAAAATGAGTTTATGTTTAAAATAACAGAAAGATCATGACTAACTTGAAGAGAGACGGTGCAACAAAACAATTCTTCTTTAAAAGACAAAAAAAAAAAATAGGGTTTTGATCAATACAGCATTTTAAATTGAGGCCAGAGCCAAAGAGCTGTGCTATGTTGAATGATGTACGCAAAAGTAAGACGTATCTTTACAAATGCATCTTTACAAATATATGTAAAAATACATATTTTTTTTAAATAGAAAATAGCAATTTATATCCACTTTATAACTTCAAAATAGAAAATCTGGAACTCTGGAATTAAAAGATGAAGACAGACCATCTTCTGAAACACCAGGTTTGAGTAAAGCATCCATCCAGAATACATTTACTGTTGCATTTTAAAATCCTCATTGACTGTAATAACTGATATGTGTGCACTGAAGAAATTTACTTTTAAGGAAAAATATCAAACAAAGCACAACAATGACAAAAATTGGTTAAGCTGATGGAAAATAAACATTTTCTACACAAAACACGTCACAAGATTTGACGTCTTGAAAATCTTGACTGCCAGCTAGCTGCTTCTGTAGTGAATTTCTTTGCAATTTTTCCAAGTGTTTCAGACACTTGCAGAGAAAGACTCAAAAGCTGAAATTAAAAAAAATGGAAACATAATTTAATAATTGCCTCCATACGAGTGACCAATGAGGTCTCCCAGGAAAACTGAGTTTGACACAGTTCTCTCATGTATGCAAATAAATCCACACCCAGAATCGCCATTAAGAAGTAACACATTCATTCAGCATATCCACTTTAAAAAAGATTTTATAAAATTAAGAAAGTCTGTTTTCTGTCTGAAGCCATGGTGAGTCATGAGCCTCAAGCTGGGTCAATCAGACATGCAGTCATCATCCTTACAGGAAAATGCCTTCCATTTTAGTGGGAGCGCCTCAAAAGGCTACTTTTGTTTCAAAAATTTTTATTTTAAATTTATTTATCTTTGAAACTCTCATGAATCTCAGTTGTATTTTTTAATACATTTCCTTCATTTTTACAGATTTTGATGCTCTTAAGTATGTTGACAAATGCCCTTTAAATGAAAAGAGTTTTATACGTTTTATGTGCCATTTAGTCCAACCTTAAAAGCAATAAGTGGGAGCAAAAGAATGTGATAAAATCCAAAGACAAAATTATAATGACAAGCAGCAGGAAGCGCTGGAAACCAGGAAACTTAAGAACTTAGCACTGGGGTTACTGATTGAGGACAGGTGCACTGATTGTGGATGGGAGACAGCTGTACAGAACTTGAAGGCATCACAGGAAATAGTTGAGAATATTAGAAACCTAACAGGAAAATAGCAAACGCAGCTAAAAATATGTAAAAACTAAACCTTGTCTTCTATTTAATGTGTTTCATTTTCCCCGTCTCATCCAGTGTATTCAGGATTGTACAACGTATGTGCCTGAAGTATGAGAACACTAATTATTTCTGGTGTAAATAAACTGATGAGGCAGTTTCCCCCTGATGCATCCGTAAATATCAGCTGGGCATCAGCCGAACAGCTGCTGCAGATTTAGTTCTGCAGGACAGACCTCTGAGAAAGCTCGTGAAACCCACAAGGAGCCACTTTAGCTGCTGTCTGGAACTGAATCGAGTCTCCAGCTGTCAGAAGTCGTCATCTCTGACTGCTTGGAGTTTAATCAAACTAAACTTTCCCCCTCAGGAGGCTTCCTGAAGCTTCCCATTACTCACACTTAGACTCGTCAAAGTTTCCGTGCCTCTCAGGAGCTTGGTGAAAAGCTGGTCATATATCAACTATATGATTAAAAATAAGATGGATGCATATTTGTTCGGTTTCATTTAGTCTTAAATATATTTACAGACTGTTTTGCAATTTCCAATTTCCATTTTAAAGAGTCTCATTTGAATAAAATGAAGCAGAAATGTCACATTCAGATGAACCAATCTTCATCAACCTAGATGCTCATCAGTTTGCTCATTATGTAAATGATTTCCAGGCATAATAAACTTATTAGGATGTAATATGCATGTTGGATCTGATTATGAAGGCTTGATAATAGTGATGTTTGAGAAAAAAAAAAAAAAAAAACAGAAATGTGTGCCACATCTACAGGGCATTAGAGACCGGAACTTTGAAATTTGTCATTTAGATTTTGTGAAAAACTTTATGTGATTGGGCAAGTCAAGGTAGTACACAGCTTTGAGGTAAGAGGAAAAGTATTCATGGATTATAACTTTTTTGCTTGAAATGAAAATCTAAATAGTGCTCTGAGATGTTCAAAACTTGGAATATTGTTTTATAACTTAATCATTGTTTAAACTTTTTCCACAATCTAATCCCTGACATTCATCTATGTGTAAAAAATTGTTAACAACTGTGAAGTAGTTTTCTTTCACTTCATTTACACAACTTCCTGATCTGCCACAAGAGATTCTGAGACACCACATACTGCATCAAGAAGACAAACCCCTTCAGCTGACTCCTTTCAATACAGAGCAGAAACTCTACTCTGATCTCCTCCATCAACCCTGCAGAAAAAGCTCATTTCAGACACTTATGCTCATAACAACAGTTGAGGTTCGGAGCACAGATTGTTGGAATCCACCGTCTAAGTTATTTTAAATTTTTAAGCATTATTGGAGTTGCATGTTGAATCATTATTTTTTTCTTGAGGGGTTTTCTTTCAATGGATGTCAGATTAATTTCTGGCAAAAAAGTATTCAAAGTTTACTTCATGTTGATAATCGTGTGTACCAGTATTTGGTTTCCAATAGAAAACAGATATGACATGGGCTAACTTTAAATGAATCATGCAGCGAACACTTAATGTCTCAGCCTGAGGCTAAGCTACACAGATGGGCTACAGATCAACAGAGTGAACCATCAAGAACAGCAGCTGCTGATAAATCACTGTTACAAGGGCTGATTATTATCACATCAAATTCTGTTAGGAAAAGAAAAAGGTCATCAGTAAAAACTAATGGACTGAAAACTGGCCCAGAAAATAATGAGAGACAGCTAACATCAACTCCTGCTGATTCTTTGGGTTTATTTACATCCCTACGGGTATATTGATCTATTTCAGTTATCAGACTCTGACTGGTCCATGTGAGAAAACGAACAATAGTGCAGGAACATTGCTATCACATTTAATCAGCTCTTAGCACGTTCAGTCATTATTTGATGTTCATCCATGTCATATCTAATCAGCTGCAGAGGATTCAGATATTACAAAATGCAAAAGGTGCCTGTGTATGATTCTGAGAGAAACTCTGAGCTGATGAACCAGGCGTCTGGAAAGCGCGTTTCCAGAACACAAAACAGCTGAGATCAACCTGAAGATTAACTCAATGTGACAGTGCGAGATCTTTGTAATGTGAATGGAGTTTCACTTGATCTCAAAGAGCCAACACTAAACCACAGATCACGCTTCTCCATTATAACATCAGCTGCCAGATTCAAATGAGCCCAAAGGCTCGCCATGACGATATGATACTCTGCTGCCATCTAGTGTTTGGAGCCGGTCTCATTTTAGTTTCAACAAGGAAAACTTAAGTGGAAAAGTTCAAGAATTTAAATTAGCAATTTATTGCCAACGACACGAACCTAAGATATTAAATATTTTGGATCCATTTAACTTGTCAATATTCCATCTGTACCTGTATTACAGACAGAAAATGTTCTGACATTAAGGAAACCAAGCTATTAAGTTTCAGATATCGTTCCATTCACCTTGCAAATACGTCGTAAAGTCAGTGATGTTTCCTGCATGAATGTCACTCTGGACAAAGATTTCCATCTGGCCCAAATTATTATATTTTAAACATCACAATACGTGTTTAGTATTTTTCAAATCAACTCTTAAAGCTACTGTATTCTGTCCTCAGTAATCAGGAACAAACCTTTCAAGATAGATGTTTACTTAAGTCATATCTCACTCTCTTTGTCTGCTGGTGTTTTTATAGGCTACGCTTTATATTTCAAAGCTGGTAATTAATTTAATTTATACTAAATTAAATCATCATAAGAAATGTCTTCTATGTGGTAAGATATAACATTTTAAGATGCTCAGCAGCATTTTAAACGGCCTCCATTTTGATGTCTAAATCCTCCAACATTTCTGACTGAGGTCAGTTCAAAAGTTAAGCCCTCAGATTTCTGAGCCACACCTTTGCATTAAGTGCAGAATGCCGATTTTCATTTTCTAGGTGAAAGATTCATGAACGCCTCTAGTAAATAGATATGGTCTCGAAGGCAGTATACATTTCTCAAAAATTTCTGCTGGACTTTTATAAAAAAAACAAAAAAAAAAACATTAAAGATCATTACAAATGACTGTTTTTTCTAGTATTTTTGCATTTAAGATGACTAAATAAGTCATTTCCCGCTGCAGCAGGTTCAGCTGTGCTGTGCTTTGTGTTGAATTCAACAGATGTTGGATCCAAGAGCTCTTTTAAAGACCAGCTATTGATGAAGCTGCAGCTGATAATTAACACAGTCCGTGAAAACAGACTCTTTCTATGGGCTCAGCTTAGTGAACATAATGATTTATCAGTGCAACACTAATGAGTACAGATGCTCATTGTGGTGTCTTTAATTTGCATAAATTATATTCAGTCTAAAACACAACACTGATATTTCTGATTACAAAGTGTTTGAGTCACTGAGGTGTTTATAGTAGTGTTTGAGGATAGCTCAGTGATGCACTGTGTTCACTGGCCACATTGATATCTCCAGATTTAAAACCCACTTGGCAATTTGACATACACCTTTATCAAAACTCTATGTTCATACAATATAAATCATGAATTGGGCATTAAAGACCAAACAGTATTATGGATACAAGCTGCTGAAATGAACAGCGCCATTGTAGCAGTTAGATCACCAGTCTGAAAACTTGCTTGTCACTCACACAAACTGTTAGTACAGTTGCATCACATTCTGCTTAGCCATCTGATCTTTAACACTACGCCTTGCTAGTTTTCAGGCAGTTCAGTCTTTATATCAGATTTGTTTCGTGAGAAGAAATTTAAGATTTCAACTAAATGAAAATATCTTTACGTACTCAAATAAATGAAAATAACTTTTCTAATGTTCAATATTTGTTTTTGTATTTAAAATACCATAATGTTCATTAAAACAAATCATCTTTCCTTCCTTGGCAGTTTTTTTTTCTGTCAAATCATTTTAAAAAGGATTTTATACAATTAAATTAAACTACAGAGTATAAAAACATATGGAAATAAAATCAGCATAAATCCAGCTCTGCTTTAATGTTTCATTTTGTTCCTCTGAAACCTGTTACTGAGAGTTTGTAATGTATGAGTAAAACAAAATCTGCCACACAAAATCACACAAGACATGCAGTTTCATCTCAGTAAAAGGAATTGCAGGCTCCTGTCAAGCTTATTAAAAAAACCTTCTGAAAATAAGCTTTTAGCAAGTATTAAACTTTTAATTAAGCCCAGTATATTAAATATGGGTGATACATTTTAATCTTAAACATTATATTTTATTAGCTGTAAGCAGAAAATCAAAATTAATTTAAAAAAAGGCTTAAAAACATCATTTATAGTTCATCTTTAAGTATTTTGCTTAGTGATTGAGTTAATGAAATAAAATAAGTGTTCTCAAAGCTTTCTGATTACTACCCCCTGTGGACAAACTCTAAATGCCCTCATAAAGAGAAAGGCCAAAGCATTGCATTACAAGGAATACAATTCTCTTGATTTAATAGGCATCTTTTATTTTCCATTTTTGAAAGACAAAAATGAATAAAATCCTAATTAACAAACTTGTTTCTTTTCCTGTTGTAAAATAAGTGACTACAGTACAAGTGTGTGCAAAAAGTCCAAGTGGGAAGGTGACTTAAGGACAAAAACATGAAAGGAATGCTGGAACAAAAAAAGAAAAGTCTTTATACAAGTTGGTAACTCAAAAAAGAGGGAGTGTTTTGCTTTTAAAATTCTCTAATTCTTCAATTCCTATGCACAGAACAAAACTAGTTTCATAATTGGACTTCAAACACACTTGAGCTGCTGGCTCTCAGTAACAACCTGTAGCTGTTTGGCAGTAACAATAAAAGCTCTTTGATCATGGAACTCTACCAGTACGAATTATCCAGAGACATCGTATCTTGATTTCACTGGTCCTTTATGCTGAGAACTGGATCCACCAGTCGATTGTGAACATGCATTAAACCTGCAGTAAAAAAAAAAAAAAAACTAATATTAGATGCATAGTTCTGTAAGAGAGATGAAAAAATAAAATTTTTACTAAATCTGGAAACATGATTGACATGTTTCTGTACAGGTTAACTTTACAGAAAAACTGTAAACTCATCATGCTGTTCAAATCTCAGAAATGTTTCCAAAAATCTTTCACTTCTTCAATATTGTTAAAATTTTAAATATTCTATTCTAGAGTGATGTAGAAAAACTACCCCATTGCACTTGTTACATTAAGGAAGGAGTGTTGGAATTATTTGAAATCATAAAACTGAATAATTTAAATCTAAAGCCTTTAGCTAATCTAAAACTGCAAAAACAGTTCTGATGAGAATTATAAGGAGAGATCAGATAATCTAATTTTAGCTTCTCTGAATTCAAAATGAAGTCTGAAATGTTTCTTCTTGTATACAAAATTCTCCAAGAACCCAGAAAAAAAATCCAATATAGAGACATCGTCCACCTCATTTACATAAACAGGCAGTACCTTTGAAGTATTTCACAGTTTTGACACGGAGTTCCAGCGTGGCGTCCTCGTCGCACACAAAGATGGTGTGCGGGTGCTGCTGGAAGGCCGACACCGTCCACATGTGGTTCACTCCTTCTTCGATGGCCTTGTACAGAGCGAACGCTTTGTGAGCTCCTGTGATCAGAATCATTACCTGAAGGAGAACAGGAGATTAAAACCCAATGAGGTGGAGGCAGGGCTTCCATGTCTGGGGGGGGGGGGACAGGGTGGGCTGACCTCCTTGGCGTCCATTACAGTTCCCACTCCCACTGTCAGAGCCATGGTAGGAACCTTGGAGAGGTCGTTGCCAAAGAAACGAGCGTTCGCCACAATGGTGTCCTTCGCCAGAGTTTTAACTCTGGTCCTGGAAACGAGGCTGGAGCCGGGTTCATTGAAGGCGATGTGGCCGTCTGGACCAATTCCTGTGAGGAGGGGATGAGAGATTCGACATGAAACAATCCAAGAGGAACTTTCAGTAACAAGAAGCTTTACTTTAGATGGTTTATGTCTGAATGATCACTCATTTTACCATCAGGGAATGCAAGAGACTAAGACCTACCAGGTCATTAAACATCATCTAAGCACCATACTTTGGTGTGGACATTGTTGCTGAGTGAAGAATCAAAGTCAGCCATTTTCAGATGTTTCTGAAACTTTTGCCAGCCAGTTAAATATGCTGGACTGGCCGCTAATATAATGTTTTAAGAACAGTTTCGAATGTTAACTGAAGTCATATCAGCTTTGTTTTGAAGCAGAAAAATCTTGTTTTTCAACAACTGCTGTCTTACATAATGTGAGTATTCTCCTATGCTCCTAATTTACCTAAAAAAAGACTTTATGCTCCATTTTTATTTTACATTACAGCTTTTAATACAGAAATTGTAATCAGCCAAAATCTGTATCAAACTGAAAATTGGCTGCATAACCACGAATAAAAAAAATCTTTAATTTTCACCTCCAACAAACAGCTCGATCCCTCCAGCCGCAGCAATCTTCTGTTCATAAGCATTGCACTCAGCCTCTAGGTCCTCTGCATTCCCATCCAGGATGTGAGCGTTGGCCGGATCGATGTCAATGTGCTTAAAGAAGTTGTTCCACATGTAGGAGTGGTAGCTCTCCGGATGAGCACGAGGCAGACCTGCAGGACGAAAACGTTTGTGTCAATAAGAGAAGAAGACCAACAGTCTCCAGCTGGTGAACACTCGAGGAATGCACGTTTGATTACTTCCAGGAATTACCTTGTTACGGTCACATAAAAATCTGGCCTTTTTGCAAATAAATTTTAGAAATTAATAAGGAGTTAAGAAAATTTAGCAAGCATCAGGTAATTGTGCTTCAGACTGCCTGTATTTTGTTATATACTTTTTTCCCCCCACTAACTTTTGGGACTGAAATTTGATCTAATCGATTCAGCAGCAGAGACGGCAGAATTCTTGTCTCTGTCAGCAGAGACAAGAATTCCCTCAGCCTGAGGGGAGATGGAGAAAGAAAAATACCAAAACCCTACAGAAAGGTTTTATTCAGACAACAGATTTAATCCAAGCAACAGAACAGACATAAGGAAAAAGAATCAGAATGGTTGAAATAACTTCACTTTACATTTTTTGACAACCACTTTTTACTAATAGTTTAAGTCTCCAAATGATATAAATAATATCCAGTTGCCTTTAGAAGTTTCCATTCACATACTGAGACTGAGATTTCTGCCCATTACTTTTTGCAAAATACCCTCAAAGTGGTAAGGAGGTATGGAAAGAGCCCGAGCAAGGGTGGAACAATATCTCGCAAATGCATCATTGTTGCAAAATACAACAATGACACATTGTTGTATCATGATACATTGTTGTATCATTGTTGTATTTGCAGTTCACCTCCTTGAACTGCAAAAGAATTTTGACAAGCATATAAGTAGATTTCAGGTGCTCTTACTGAAGAACAAATTGTTTTAAAGTGTTCTGGTTCATATATTAGGAAGCTACAACAAAGTAGTTTATTTTTTGCTGAAAAAGCAGATCTATCCAGATGCAACATGGTCAATAAAAAACATGTTATTATTGAGATACAGTTATAGCATTCCGTGTTTCCTCCCAGAATCCCAATACACCATTCTCTATTTAGATTCTACAGTATTTGTGTGTCAACATCATCGTATATCACCTTCCTTCCCCCCCCCCACCAAAATCAGGCAGTACTACCATGAACATCAATTTTCAGGTCATATCCTAGAATCTTAATTGGATTCAAGTCTGAGCCCTGATGGTGTCATTCTAACACATAAACATGCTTTAATTTAAACAGTTCCTTTATAGCTCACGCTATATGTTTAGAGATATTGCCCTGTTGGAACGCAGATCTCCACCCAAGTCCCAAGTGTGTTTGCTTAAACAAATTTTCTTCTAGGACAATGTCCATTTTCCAACTGCTGAACAAATATCCCCACAGCATGATGTTGCCATGGGCATATATCACAAAAGGAGATGGTGTGTTTAGGGCACAGATGTCAAACTCCAGTCCTGGAGGGCCACTGCCCTGCAGCTTTTAGATGTGCCTGGCTGCTGCACCACACCTAAATAGAATAATTAGGTCATTAGCAAGGCTCTGGAGGTCATTAAGCCATTTCATTCCAGTGTTTTGTACCTGTGGCACATCTAAAAACTGCAGGACAGCGGCCCTTGAGGACTGGAG
>CAEGAE010005645.1:0-16615 GCA_903067095.1 Girardinus metallicus | reverse complement strand
TCCCTTTGCAAAGGTAGGCCATAAAACTCATGATCTTTGTGTGGTTCCTTTATAGGTTTAAAACATCTCCAACAGTAATTGTAGCATACTGTGATCACACTACTAATATAGAAAATTTGTAATGCCAATATACTTAAAATACATTCTAAATATATTTTAAATGTAATTCAATCACAAAAATAGTACACTCAAAATATACTAATCAAGTACATTTATATTACATAAAAAGCAATATACTTAAAGTATACCAAGTATAATTTTAGTTGTTCCAAAAAGAGAATATGAAAGTACACTTGGTACACTTTAAATTGTGCTTTAATACAATTTCATTATTATTAAAATACACTAAGCAAAAAATTTGTTGTTCCAAAATAGCACTCTAATCCTAAACGAACTTAAAGTGTAACTCACGACTAATCTGACTTAAAGTATGCTCAAGTATACTAAAATTTAGCATTCTTGGTATATTTATTTTTCACCAGGGGAAGACTGATGGAACATTCTGCAACTCCGAGGCTGCAAGAAGAACCACACTGATGGTCTGCGGCGGGAGTTTACAAACATCTGAAAACACACTGGAATGTGCGGCGCCAACACGCAGTTCTGACACTTAAGTTATTTCAACACCCTGGCTAAAATTAGCGCAAGTATATTCGGCACAGTATTACAAGTTTTATGCTACTTTGATACAAAAATCATCCTGTTAAAAATATTTTAAATACAGAGGGTTTTTTAAGAATAAAACAGTATCGGACAGGGGAAGCAGGTTTTTATTGGAATTAAATTAAAGACGAATACAGATCACCGCTACTCTTTTTTGCGCATTAATCCGTTGTATGGTAGACTGCGCAGGTCACTGTGCACCTGAAATAATAGATTCATGTACACTAATATTACACCGCTATTACAGAGCTTCAATCTCACATAGTATCGCTACCAACATCTATTTGCCGTTAGTAATAAAGCGTCTTATTAAACTAAAATATTTTAAAATATAGGGACAAAAGCCAACAAAACAAAGTATTTTGTCCTGATTAACCGCCAAACAATAACTTGTTTACAGTAACGACATTGCAGACGGGAAACTAAAGCCATTTATAAATATATTTACAAGCTGCCTGTCATGCAAACACACACGCACACACACGCCCACGCATCCCCCGCCCCCCACACACACACACAAAAAAAGAAATAATACAGCAGCTTAATGAAAGCCAAGTATAAAATAAATTAAATAAAGCTTACCATAATCTGCGATTAAATAAAACACATGAAACGAAAGTTCCACAGGTAGGACGTATTTATAAGAAATCAGTTGAGTAAGCAGTATGTGACGTAGCATCGATGTGCGCTTGCGCATTACCACAAGGTAGGACGGATTTACGGGTAGCACAGATAAACACCTGCCGTGTTGCGTTCATTCCGAAGTAGAGCCCAGCCGGTGTTAAAGGGACATAAGTGCTGGCACTAAAAGCATACTACCGCCACCTTCTGGATAGATGAAATTATCACATTGATGCAATATAATTATCATGTTTATGCAATATATCATGATTGTGCAATATAATTGTCATGTTTATACAATATAATTGTCATGTTTATACAATATAATTATGGTGCTTGAAAATGTATTTTCCTCTGTGATAGCATTACGCTCCTGTTGTTTCAAGAAGCACAAAATACCCAATTGAAAGGATAGAAACATGCAAAAAGTGAATGTTGCATAGTAGTGGACCTTTAATTAATCTGCATTATGCAATATTAATGTGTTAAAAAATTCTGATTAGTCATATGCATTGACGCGTTAACATTGACAGCCTTTAGATAGACAGACAGAGAGATAGACAGGCCTTAAAATGACTTAATTTTGAACTTATATCCATGTGACCCTTTTTAACTTTAAGAACCCACCCATCCAATGGCATCTGCATGACCCTGCTGTTAGGCTTACAGGCCTGTTTAAATTGTGCTTAAGTGTGAGTGTTGCAATTATTGCTGATGTATGGCTGTGAAATTGCTCTGTAAAAAATTAATAAAATTTAAGTTCTAAAAATAAAAAGTGTGATTGTTTGCCCTCTTATGGACTGGAGACACCTCTCACACAGTGACCACTGGAGAAAGGTGACTCCGCATTAATATAGACAATGAATTGACAGCACATTCCATAAATTTTGAGGTCATTTCTCCAGGAAGTTTTAAACTACTGCTTTTTAGACCTCTTAAGATGGCATGGCTAGTTTTGTTTTGGTCTTCTTCTCTAATCAAAGTCTTTCAGCATTTCCAATGATGACAAAATCTGATGGTTTTTGCTGTAACATTTTTGCAGTTACTGCATTCTAACACCCCTGCATTCAAATTTAAATTATTTTTCCTTTTCTCTCTATTTAGTGTGGTTAAAAACAAACTTACATTGTCAGATGTGGAGAACACCCCATATGGAAGATTCTGGTAGGAGAAGTCAGAAGCTGCATTTACTCTTATGAAGGACATTTTCTGCTTATTCTCGTCTCTGCTGAGCCACTCAGTTTCTTCGACTATCTGGAATACTGAGCAGTGTTAAGTGCTTCCAGAAGGGTAACTTTGGGTAGTTACGCCTCCCACTGTACAGCCAATCATATGCCACAAACAGCATCCACCCTGCTCCAAGACCTCTTGGTTAATTCATAACAGTCCTGAAATGACTAGGCAAAATTTTAAATGAAGTGAACATACCCCTCTTTGTTAGCACTGGAGTTCAGTTTCTGTTGTCAGCAAGTACAAAGAAAAACAACACACAGCATAAAGGTAAGGTGTTGAACAGAGGAAAATTCTGAAAGCTAAACCTGTGCATAGTATACACATGCCACTTAGATAAAAAAAAAAAAATCAATGTCAAGCAAAATAAATTAGTTTTAAAAAAATGCTTAAAAGCACAATGGATCTCTTTGTGGATGTAGACCTGTTTCAACATTCAAAATGCAAGGACTGCTGCTTCTCATCATTTATAAACAATCCCACATCACCGAAAGCTGAAATTTTAAAATAAAGCTGAGAATTCAAAAAATGTCCATTTTTCACTTATTTTGCTGAGATAAAGCGTTTTTGGCGACTGGGCGTTATTTCTCATAAAACACAAGATTTTAACCTGATACAACTTTCAAACTGCCAGATCAACTGCTTCTCAGCATTTCTAAGCGGCCCCACATCTAATACGGCTTAAAATTAAAATTAAAGCTGCGAATTCACAGATTGTTTATTTTTTACTTATTTTGCTGAGATAAAGCGTTTTTGGCCTCCCGACTTCATTTTTCATGAAACACAGGATTTAAACTTGTTTCAACTTTCAAACTGCCAGTTTAACTGCTACTCAGCATTTCTTAGCTGTAACAACATCTAATAAGGCTGAAAATTTAATGGAGAGTTGCCAATTCACAGATTGTCCATGTTTCACTTCTGCTGAGAAAAAACGTTTTGGCGTCTGGGCATCGTAGATTGTCCGTTTTTCAATTCTTTTGCTGAGATAAAGCGTTTTTGGCCTCTCGCCTTCATTTCTAAAGAAACGCAGGACTAATACTTGTTTCAACTTTCAAACTGCCAGATATATTTATTTTCGGCACTTCTTAGCTGTTCCACATATAATAATGCTGAAAATTTACTTTAGTGTTGAGATTTCACATTTTGTTCATTTTTCACTTCTTTTGCTGAGATAAAGCGTTTTTTGGCCTCTCGCCTTCATTTCTACTGAAACGCAGGACTAAGACTTGTTTCAACTTTCAAACTGCCAGATATATNTTACTTTAGAGTTGAGATTTCACATTTTGTTCATTTTTCACTTCTTTTGCTGAGATAAAGCGTTTTTGGCCTCTCGACTTCATTTCTACTGAAACGCAGGACTAAGACTTGTTTCAACTTTCAAACTGCCAAATATATTTATTTTCAGCACTTCTTAGCTGTTTCAGATATATTTATTTTCGGCACTTCTTAGCTGTTCCACATGTAATAATGCTGAAAATTTACTTTAGAGTTCAGATTTCACAGATTGTTCATTTTTCACTTCTTTTGCTGAGATAAAGCGTTTTTGGCCTCTCGCCTTCATTTCTACTGNCCAGATATATTTATTTTCAGCACTTCTTAGCTGTTCCACATGTAATAATACTGAAAATTTACTTTAGAGCTGAGATTTCACAGATTGTTCATTTTTCACTTCTTTTGCTGAGATAAAGCGTTTTTGGCCTCTCGCCTTCATTTCGAATGAAACACAGGACTAAGACTTGTTTCAACTTTCAAACTGCCAGATATATTTATTTTCAGCATTTCTTAGCTGTTCAGTAAGGCTGAAAATTTACTGTAGAGCTGCGATAATTTGCAGCTCTACAGCCTCTCGACTTAAATTCTCTTGAAACATAAGTCTTAGATCTGTTTCAACTTTAAAACTGCCAGATCTGCTGCTTCTCAGCACTTGTGAGTTTTTCCACATCTAATAAGGATGAAAATTGAATGTAGAGCTACAAATTTACAGATTGTCCATTTTTGACTTCTGTCGCTTAGATGCAGCTGTTTTGGCCTCTTGGCTGCTGCTCTCCTGAAACACAAAATTTAGACCTGATTCCAGTGTTAATCAACCATATCTGCTGCTTTGCAGCATTTCAGAGCAGAGCTGTCCCACATCTGCCATTTTACAGATTGTCCATTTTTCACTTCTTTCGTTGAGATAAAGTGTTTTTATGCCTCTCGCCTTCTTTTCTCCTGAAACACAAGCTTTAGACCCGGTTCCAGTGTTAAACAGCCAGATCTGCTGCTTCTCGGCATTTCTGAGCTATTCAACATCTAATACGGCTGAAAATTGAATGTAGAGCTGCGAATTCACAAGTCGTCCATTTTTCACTTCTTTCACTGAGATAAAACTTTTTTGGCCTCCTGGCTGCTACTTTCCTGACAACCAAGATTTAGACCTGATTCCAGTGTCAAACAGCCAGATCTGCCGCTTCTGAACATTTCTGATGTACTCCACATGTCATAAGGCGGAAAATTGAATGAAGAATTGCAAATTGACATATTGTCCATTTTTCACTTCTTTCACTGAGATAAAACTTTTTTGGCCTCTCGGGTGCTGCTCTCCTGAAAGACAAAGTTTAGACCTTGTTCCAATGTTAAACAGCCAGATTTGCTGCTTCTCAGTCTTTTTGAGCTGTCCCACATCTAATAGGGCTGAAAATTGAATGTAAAGTTGCGAATTTACAGATTCTCCTTTTTTTTTACTTCTTCCGTTGAGATAAAGCTTTTTTTGGCCTCCTGGCTGCAGCTCTCATGAAACACAACATTTAGACTTGGTTCTAGTTTCAGAACTGTTGTCTTTCCGCATTCTGAGCTAATTTTTCACAATCTTCCGCATCTTTAATCTACCAAAAAACTACATCACCTCAACACTTCAAACCTGGATAAATTATTTTCAACTAATTGCAAAATATTTTAAATCATGTTTGGGATTTGTGAAACCTTTATCTGATTTGTGAAACTTCAATAAATTGCAGTTTTTACCCCCCTTTTTTAACTCAGTCACACTAGAACTACTCTAAATCCAAAACTACAACACTTAGACCCTTCAATCCTGGGCTGGATTACTGTCCTCTAATAGTGGAATGTTTTAATCCAGGTTTGGGATTGTGAATTTTTTTTCTGATTTGTGAAACTACAATAAATGCCAATTTTCCCACTTTTTGGCAGCTAGATCACACTAGAACTGCTTCATTTCCAAAACTACAACATCT
Organism: Girardinus metallicus; assembly: GCA_903067095.1. NCBI lineage: Eukaryota > Metazoa > Chordata > Actinopteri > Cyprinodontiformes > Poeciliidae > Girardinus > Girardinus metallicus. Next base: position 10,868 of record CAEGAE010005645.1, on the reverse strand, counting down.
AAACAGTTCAAACCTGGACTTTATTATTCTGCTCTAATAGCAGAATATTTAAAACCATGTTTGTGATTTGTGAAACTTTTTTCTGATTTCTATAAAGTTTGATTTCACCGCTTTCTTTTGACCTCAGTCACACTAGATTTGCTCTAGGTGCAAAACTTCAACACCTAGATACTTCAAACCTGGACTAGTTTATTCTCGACTAATAGCAGTATACTTAAAACCATGATTGTGATTTGTGAAACTTTTTTGTCAAACTTCAATAAAGGACAATTTTAGACCCTTCCTTGCATCTGGATCACATCAGAACTGCTCTAATTCCAAAACTACTCTTCAAACCTCCATCCATCCATCCATTTTCTGTTCACCCTTGTCTCTCAATGGGGTCGGGAGGTGCTAGTGACTATCTCCAGCAAGCGTTCCGGGTGAGAGGCGGGGTACACCCTGGACAGGTCACCAGTTTGTCTCTGGGCAACACAGAGACATACAGGAAAAACAACCATGCACTCACACACTCACACCTAGGGACAATTTGGAGAGGCCAATTAACCTGGCAGTCATGTTTTTGGACTGTGGGAGGAAGCCAGAGTACCCGGAGAGAACCTACGCATGCACAGGGAGAACATGCAAACTCCATGCAGATAGACCCCGGGCCGGGAATTGAACCCAGAACCTTCTTGCTGCAAGGCAACAGCTCAACTAATATCAGAATATTTAGAACCATGTTTGGGATTTGTGAAACTCTTTTCTGATTTTTGAAACTTCCATAAAGGGTCATTTTTCACCCTTTATTTCATTTGAAGTGTCTGGGTGATGTAATTTTGGAACTGGAGCTGTTCTAGATCAAAAAATAGAGGTGAAATAAACCTTTATTGAAGTTTCACAAATCAGAAAAAGGTTTCACAAATCCCAAACATGGTTCTAAATATTCTGTGATTAGTTGAAAATAATCTAGTCCAGGTTTGAAATGCCTAGGTGTTGTAGTTTTGGAACTGGAGCAGTTCTGGTGTGACCAAGATCCAAATAATGTTGAGAACAGGGGTTTTTGGCTCTTTGTGAGAATGTTTCTGTTGTCATCTACTAGATGGTGCCTAGAAGCTGCACAACCTGGAGGGTGTGCCTGCTCACTGGTGTCAGCACACCTATGTTTAACCACCTCATCATCTAGGAGTATAGATGGCAAACACTCAATGCCTGAGTGTTTGCCAGTTATGGTATTCTGCGCCCATCTGAGTTCCTCTGAAAATACTCAAGTAATATTTTCTTGATGCTTCTCTCTTAGATGTTTCCTCGTGGCCAGGGACTCTGGTCATTGTGTGGACTTCTGGTTATCCCCTCATGATGCAGTGGATTATTACCCAGTGGTTGCCCGAGTCCCTCTCCACCTCTGTTGAAGAATCGCTGACAGTTCCTGTTTCCACAGCTGCCAATTGGATCACTCCTCACCTCTCCTTCAAGAACTTACCTGCCACCCTGCACCACAATCTCTACCATCTACCACCAAATAACTCTCCGTCTGGATCTCACACTGGAACCTGGATCACCTCAAGGACCCCTGCAAAAAGACCACAATCCTGGAGACCACAGTAATTTCCTCCCTTAGCGGAAATGCATTGTTTTATCAAGTAAGATCATTCCATTTTCCTCTGAAGTCCCATTTGTCCGATTCACTTTAAACTTACCATCACTCTCCCACTGTTGTCTTAGTGCAGATGATCCAGGATTTCTTCCTCTGGACAAAAATCACTCAATTTCATTTTTCGTCATTGTTAAAATAAACTTTATCTGATTTCCTGTTCTCCTGATTTTGATCTGTATGTGGGTAAAAAGATGTGAACCCAACATGATAAAGAAGTAAAATCAATCTTTATTGAAGTTTCACAAATCAGAAAAAGGTTTCACCAATACGGCTTTGAATATTCTGCTATTGAGAATAATCTAGTCCAGGTTTGAAGTGTCTAGGTGTCGTGGTTGTGTAATTAGACCGGTTCTAATATAATCTAGATGCAAAAAAGGGGAAAAACTGCCCTTTTGAAGTTTCACAAATCACAAACATGGTTTTCAATATTCTGCCATTAGAGCAGAATAATCCAGTCCAGGTTTGGAGTGTCTATGTGTAGTTCTTTTTCTTTTTAAACTAGAGTAGGTTAAAGATGTAGAAGGTTGTGAAAAATTAGGTGGAATCACCCTTCAGCCATTTCGTGACGAACATTAAAACATTTTTCAACATAAGCTTTGACACAACTACAGCACTGCCAAAACATAGAAACCCTCAATAGTACATAAAATATTTGAAAACCATACACCCATGACCTGACAAGTGAATCACGGCAAGGCCTTTAACTGGTGTAACCCCAAACACTGAGCTGATGCGCTGAAACTAAGAGTAGCAGCAGTGCAGAGCTGCGCCAAGAAGCTAACAAACACTGAAGGGAAGAGGTACCATCGATACATTTACAGCATGTTTTAATGTTGCACAACTCAGTTTTTAGCAAGTAGCTCAAGTCTAAAAACTATTTTTGTTGTGCATACAAGGTGTAAAGTTTACCTTCAAGCAAATGCCCCCCCAAAAAATCTCAGTACTTACCTTTTGTAAATATTTCTATTAGCGCCCCCTGCCCTCCTCTCAATGCCCCCGTTGAGACTCATTAAAATAGGCTATGCAAATATTGGCAAGCTAATAATTTACCTTGTTAAAAAACGCATCCCCCTCCTAGCTTGAAGAAATAAAGAGTTGAGAGTGATGTTACTTTTTCTACATAATCACACTTATTCTCTGATCTACTGGTATAAGTTTCATATCAATGGGATAATATTTGAGGAAAGTAGGGCATGCAAATATCAGCAGGCTCAAAATCAATATTGACAAAAAAATGCATCTCCCTGATAACTTCAAGAATAAAAGAGTAGAGTGAAATAACTTTTTCTACATAATCACTCTTCTTTTAACTGCTGGTATGAGATTCATATCAATAAGGGTTAGGGATAGGGTTAGGGTAGGGTTCTCCTACCCTACCCATAGAAAAAATATATTTTTCTACATTATATTCTAACTAAATATAGTATTAAAATTGGACAATCCTTTTAAAAATACACTTTACATGTATTTGTAAAGATGTACATTTTAAATGTACATTTAAAAAATCTATTAAAAATGTATACCAACAATACATTTCTGAAGTTGTACCTTTGGTAATGTTTTCAAATGGGCTCTGTGTAGGGGTGCACCAATTGCAGCTTTCTGGATGATTTCCAATCACTGATTTTTAAAACTTCTGACCTGCCGATTCCGATTTTGGCCAATTCCAAATAACATTGTCAGTTTTGAAGGTGTCCTAAGGTCAACAATGTGAGGAAGAAGTGGGAAGCGTATTTAAGAACAGAGGGAATGTGTGTAAATGGGTGAATGACTGTAGAGTGAAGCACTATGGGGTTCTCTGGACTTAATAAGGTACTATACAAGTACAAACCCATAAACAAACTTATGTTTCAGAAATAGGTACTTTACAAATTTTATTGTGGTTATTATGATTAATATTATTATTATAACAACCATTCAACTTCATGCTATGACTACATGGAGGCTCTGTGTGTTGTGACATAAAATAGTTTTCTTGATAAACTGCTTTTAATTAAGCTCAGTATGCCAAAGAGACTTTTACATTCTGAGGCTTTTGTTATAACTTGTTCATCGTTGTTTTTATGTTTAACATATTTTTTGCAGTTTGTGCATGAACGAGGCAGCCACGGATCAGGAATTACAAAACCTAAAGTTTTCCCTGTGTCAAAAGAGGTTCTGGCTCCACCAGATCATCACCACAGTTCTGAGATTGAATCTCCACAATGTTTTCATGGTATAAGGTATGCTTTTTTTTTTCCTGGCTACATTTTTAACAATAGCAAAAACTGGTGTGTTTCCAACACTAAGCGCTTTATAAACATGATTTGATTTGAAAAAAAAATTAATAGAATTTATACACCGTGTTAATTTACCACTTCACTTTCATACAATTTATTCATTGTTTCATTGCTCTCAGAGCCCTGTGATGGACTGGTGACCCACTTCTTCCTCACATCGTTGACTTTAGGACACCTTCAAAACTGACCAGTCACCTATGCAGGATACCAGTCCACCAGTCATGCATAGGTCACCATGGACCTATGCAGGACATACATTTTGTTCCAAAACTTGCTATTTTGGAACAAGTTGCTCCAAAATAACATACTTTAAGTTAAATAATCCTTAAAATTTAAGTATACTGATGATTAGTCTGGCTTCAAGCATGCTAACAATTAATATACTTATTATATTTATTTTTCACAAGGGCCTTCATAATTAAATTTAAATGGTGCCAACATTTGCAAGAGGTGGCCAGCAGATGTCAGTAAGTGTAAACATTTCAGAGTATCAGCTGCACTGAGGAGAATACCCAAACTGATCGGTTTCATTCATGGTAGGCATAGTTCATATGAAGTCAAGATTTATATAACTGTTGAAATTAGAATTACCTTTTACCTTTTGACATCTGCTAGAAACTAAAGTAGACCTATTTCTAAGTTAAAGTTGTTAAGTTAAATGATGCAGGGATGGGGACCAAATTACAAATTGCCCTTGACTTGGCAACTGTTTTCTGTTGGACTGAAAATAGTGAAACAAAGCTTCTTTTTAAAATAGCTATGAATTCTAGGCTCTTCCAAGTATTACAGCCTTCGTAATCGAATTTTCTGCTCACCTGTTTTTGTAAAAATGTAAAGATTAATAACTTTTTCAAAACTGTGTTTCTTAGAAGTTTTTTCAGAACATAAGTAAATTCCCTTGTATTGCCTCTGTGATCTTTTATGGTCCCTATCATTTTTGTTATTTCTTCAAATGTATAGCATTCTTTCATGATGCAAGTTTCCACTTTATCTATTTCAGATAAAATCATTTGAAATAGGTAATTCTGTTGCTAAATCAATTTTCTTTCCAGAGATGGACAAAACAAGACACAAATAGATTTGTGAATATTTTTGATTATAATTATATTATGTCATAAGCCATATCACATATGACAAAGCAGCATTTATACATCACAGTGTTTTCTGTTTTTTTTTTCAGTTTGAAAGCATTTGATAATAGCAAATATTATCAAATGCTAATCAGTTAGTTGGAGAACCGATGCCAGTTGGAACAAAATACTTCTAACTGAAGGTTTTGCTATAAAGCTTCAGATTATTCAAAGATATTTTTTGTTCTCTAAAACAACATATCCAAAGAAAATAAACAGTAAACCTGGCTACATTTTGTCCCTGTTGCAGCAGTGACAAAATGTAGCCCTTCGATAACAATGGTAAAATAGGAGGCATCAGAACATTTCAATTACAAATATATGGATGAAATATCCATGGACAAAAAAATATAGCTATAGCCATCAACCAGATTATATCTAATTAAAAGGCTAAATTTATTTTATTTGTTTTCAATGGTTCGATAGAATGAAGCTTTCCGAATTGTACCATCAAAATGATTACATTACTAAATCCACTTTTGTCTGACGCCTAACAAAGCTGCTCCTCCAAAATGTAGTCTGTTAGAGCTCCATAATTTTATTCATCACTAGAAAACTAAGCTGGAAAGTTAGCATGTTTTCAATCTGTTTGAGTAAAGCATTTAAATTTTACAAAAATATAAATTTTTTTGTGACAGTATGAGGCGTAATGTGTGAAAAGCTCAAGTTCCTCCACTTCCTCCTTGAGTTACTACTGCCGTCGTAAGAAATGCATAGCTTTTCTGATCAGAGACAACTAACCAGGGCCAAGAAGAGTGTCTGATAAATGTGCTAATGGAGAAACAACTTACTGGTCCAGGAAAAACAAATAAATATGTTAGAAACCTAATTTTTTTATAGAAGTTATTTCCTGCAACTTTAATAATTTATGGAAAAGAATCCCAGGGTTATAGCTTTGTTTTATTCGTCACTGACATAGCAAAGTGATGGGTTTTTTTTCCATCATCACCAAACTTCACTAAATGTATTTACTATGACACTGCGGTGCTATGTATTCCTCCGGTCATTATGCTTAAGATAAAACCAAAGAAATAACAGTTGCATATAGTGCATGGCAGTTTGCACAAAAAATTCTAAAATGCAGAAGTATTAAATCTGCACTTACAGAGCAACTTGCCTTAGGCTCTGAACAATTCTCTGACTGAGTTCCCACACAAAAGGTAACATCCAAAGTAAACAGATGTTATCACATTAAAATGTACATGGTTTCACCAAATTGCTATAATTGCAAAAGCTCTCAAAGTTGTTCTTCGTGGTATAATTTGGATACCTAAGATAAAAGGAGCACAAAAATATGCTTTTCAGTCCCTATAACACTTTACCTTTTCATATAATGAATTTAATGATTTTAAGTGTAACAACACTGCTGGCTCTGACGTCAGCAAATACCTTGCGAACTGCCAGCGAACAAAGTGTCTTCTGAGAGATCTGCACTTAGTCATTAGTGACGCATGTTGGTGTGTCATAAAAGTATAATACTGCTAAATGGACAGAAAATGTGAACTATGGCTTATTTAAATGTACGAGCTGTTCTCAGACACCCAGAGAATAAATGTAACACTTTATGAGGGCAGAGTGCTCTCTGGGTTATGCTTAGGACTATGACGGTATTTCTGCCATTTGACAGATTGCAAACACCTGCCGATGTAGTGGGTTGAGAAACAGTTAAAAATAAAATAAATAAATAATAAAACACCCCTATTTTTGAATGAGAATTGGTCTTGGTTTCTGTCTTTGTTTTTTCTTCTTTTTTTCATGTATATAGACGTGTATGTTGTGTGCTTGTGGCTTCCTGTCATTGGGGGCGTTCTCGTGGGGCGCTCTCGTGCCGCTGTGGGTCTAACGTGGAGAACGAGTTTTCTGGCATGCGCGGCTCTTTAAATAGATTATAAGTGGTAAAAGAACACTTGCCAGAGCAACTTTGTAACAACTTGCTTCCTGTGTGATCCACAGATATTGGATCACACAGAAAGCAAGTGTCTGTGCACCACTTCATACTGGCTCAGATTCCCCTAGATCTGGTGCATGTGTTGTGCGAAATCCTGTTCCCATGTGAAAATCTGTTCTCCCTGTGCCGGGAGCGCACACTGCAGCCAGAGAGGCGGATCCGAATGATCTGACCATTTTCACGGCGCTTCTCATCGATTTCTCGGTAAAGCAACTCATATAATCATGTCAAGGTTGTAACATTCAGTTTAATCGGTAGCTGCTTTTTAAAAAAAGAAGCAATAACAAAATCGTAAAATAAATAAACGAGGTATTGTGTGCAGGTCTTCTTTGGCTGTTTTGTGTTGTTTTTTAATCGCCAAGAGAATCGGTCTTTTTCCTACTTTTGTCACTTAAACCTGACAAAAAATACGTCAGTTACTGTGTGTATCTATAATTATTCTTTGCTAATATAAGAGGGAAGCTGGCTGATGGCAGGGCACAAAGATTAAACGCCTAAACAGTCACATAAAAACAGGGTTATGTAAGCTGCATAGCCCTGTGCATAAACAGATAAAAGAGAGGAAAACACAGTATACATAACAGCATAAACCTAAATAATACCTTGCTTTGTACTACATATATGGACAGCCATTTAAAAAAATACCGTAATAGTTTTCTTCAGATTTCTTCCTCATTTTAATGTTCGGTACAACTATTTTCCATGTCTTCTTGACTGTGTAAGTGACCATAAAAGACAATATAAATCATACCTGCACATTGCTCACCTTAATGGCCTGCCTGGACGGACAGCAGCGGTGGATGTCTGGTAATGGAAAGATGGCCTCCAAGGCTAGCCACTCTCTCACAAAAACAACTCATTCTGCGATGCTTCATAGAGCATTGACCTAGTTGAAACAATAATTATTGAGATTATTAATTCTGTTGGGTCATTATTTTGAACACGTTTTGTTGATATTTTTTCCTTAATAAAGTGATCAGAGGACGTGCTGGTCTCAGTATCCTGGTGGCATTCAGTTTGTCACCTACTGCCGAGATCAACTCAAAACCTTCCGCAATCGTAATTGATCGCGTCAGCCATATTGATTAAATATGACTGTAGTTAGAAACTACAGTCATATTTATTAAACATAACGCTGATGTTTGGAAAACAAACATCAGCGTTACCTTACCATGCAACGTCTGGGCAACCGGAGGACTCCTGGATGGACAGTGGATGTCTGAAAGATGGCCTCCGATGCAGATCTCCAAGGCTTGCCACTCTCATTCTCTCAGCTTAACAAAAGCAACTCATTCTTCGATACTCCATAGAGGTGCCTCTGGATATTGCAGTTCCCTTACGATGTACAGAAAAATTATTTATTTAATTTTGGCTCAAATGGCTCACCATACATTTCAGCCAAAATTTAATAAATACATATATAGGGAAAATATATAAATAAATAAATAAATGAGTAAATAAATAAATAAATGAGTAAAAAAATATTTTCCCTATATATTCATCTATTTAATTCTGGCTGAAATGGCTTTCCATAGAAAGGCTTATTGTTGATGAAGAGAGGAATAAAAACAGTTAAAGACTTACTAGTAAATTAATTTGTTCCCATGTTATGGAGGGGGGAGGGATTATTTCAGGCAGCTAAAATATGTGGAACACCCCTCATAACTTAGGCAAAACACCTGCAAGTGTTTTCAAACTTGCAGGATTTGTTGGTTATGAAGATAGGAATAAGTACATTTAAAGAGTTTATGAAAAAATATTTAGCTCCCATTTCATGGAGGTGGAACGGATTATTTCAGGCAACTAAAATATTTGGTCCCTCCCCGGCCCCCTCCCCTTTTAATAATGAGCAACAGTTTCCAAAATCACATGACTTGTTGTTGATGATGAGATAAAGACTGCTGGTCTTTAACTTACCAGCAGTTAAAGACTTGCTGGTAAGTTAATTTGTTTCCATGTTATAGAGGGGGAACTCAGGCGGCTAAAATATATGATTCCGCCCTGCAGTGAGTCCCGACACAAGGGGAACAGATTTTCACAGAAGAACATAATTTCGCTCAAGACATGTTGATATTTTTAACTTCACGCACTGAGAACATAGCAGAGGTCACTAGCTAAATAAACCAATATAAAACACATTTCCGTTAGAGTATCATCTCTGATCTGGACGCTGGATCAGCTGATCTGACAGCTGATGACGGCTCATTGAAGAGAGGTTTTTGCGTGTCTAGTGCCATGGGCGTAAATCCAGGGGGTCGGGGGCTCGGACCCCTCCCCTCCTCCAGTCTTGGAAAAGTCTAGAATTGTCTCCCCCAAGAAATCATAAAGGAAATCCTTGTATTTAAACGATATCAATATAAAAGGCAAACGTAACAAAGAACGAAATAAATCCACCTTTCATCTAAGAAAAAAATTAAGGATGAATTTTTAGGTCCCCCACCATTATTAGAACAATGATTCTGTCCAAAGTGTAAGAGGAGCATCAACAGCGCTGAACTGCACAGGCTCCATTAAAGCCGCTGAAGTGTTAAGCTAGCTGTTGCTGTGGCTCTGCAGCACAAACAAAAAACTCTCCAGTAAGTAAATACTTAAAGCAAAAGATCTGTAACACATCTTATTTACTTTCACTACTCAAAAGGAAGAAACACATCAACAAAAATCAGACCGCAGTTTGTTCATTTCATTACTCGCTGAATCACGATAAACTGCATTGTTATGCCTTAAATCAAAACTAGCTAAACTGGCTGCATTGCTTTGATAGACTTAGCTTTTTTTGTTAAAGGTAGCAAATATCTCAATTACGTTTAACTCTTATAAGAAGAGTTTGAAATGGGCAGGAGCATAGGTGTAACTTCCTAAAGGGCTGGTGTGGACATGTCCCCACCAACTTTGGCCTGATGTGTACATTAACCACCAATATTTCCTGCAACTCTTTTCTTTATGTGCCTGAATCTAGTTGCATACAGTAACCCGGCAGCAGCTGCGTGCTGTTAAAAGCATTAACAGTCAGTTAATGCTTTTAACAATTCCTTTGTAAAACGTAAATGGCAAGTCCGCTCAGCGATCTAGTGGGTTGGATATCACGTGACATGCTGCCCACCACATGCGCTGTTGCTTTACATTGAGTCAATAATATCAGCGGTGGGGAAATGACACAATCAAGCAAAGAATATGAGAAGGGGACGCAAAGTTTTGATATTAAATGTCAACACTACGATAGCAAGATAACAAGTTCCAATGGGATCACACTTCACAAGTGAGTAAAAAGCTTTAATTAAAAAAATATATAAAGAACGTGGAGAGTAGGTTAGTTGTGCTAGCTTAACTTTTACCACCTTATCATGTACTTTTGCTGTGTAGTTTAGAGTACTTCGGTTTAATTAATACAAAAATAAGGCGACCCACATACATTTTCTGACAGATAATCAGGAGAGCAGGTCTTTAAGTTAGCTAATCAACCACGGCTAATGTTCAGGCGATCACTTTTCCCAGGAAAATTGCATCATTTATTTGTAGGACGTGGCAGTATTCAGAGCAATCATCAAACAGGATGAAATATTTCATAAAGCATATATGAGGCAAAGTTTGTTCAATTTTAAACAGCGACAATTAAGTAAATCCTCTCCTTGCGCTGCCACCTTATCGTGGTGGAGGGGTTTGAGTGTCCCAATGATCCTGGGAGCTATGCTGTCTGGGGCTTTATGCCCCTGGTAGGGTCACCCAAGGCAGACTGGTCCTAGGTGAGGAACCAGACAAAGCGCAGCCCGAAGACCCCAATGACGAACAAAAACATTGGATCTGGCGTTCCCTCGCCCGGACGCGGGTCACCGGGGCCCCACTCTGGAGCCAGGCCTGGAGGAGGGGCACGATGGCGA